>VXAZ01007995.1:1016701-1101707 GCA_013399875.1 Gymnorhina tibicen
CTGCCCGCCGGGTCCCGCCGAGTCCCGCCGAGCTGCCCGAGCGGAGCGCGGGTGCGGCCGGGCCGGGCTCCCCGGGCCCCGCGGAGCGCGTCCCGCGGCGCTGCCCCCGCTGCCCTCACGGCGGGGGTGCCCTGTGAGGGGGTGCCGGGGGAAGCCGCAGGGTCGTGCCGCCTGCCTCCGTCCGGCGGTCCTTGCCTTGGGACAGGCAGGGTACTGACTTTAAGTTCCGTGTGCTCTCAGTCCCTTAGAGACACAGCCCTCTGAAATTAATGAACCAACATGCTTGGCAGAAGACCTAAAAAGAGCCCGCAGGCAAAGGGCCAGGGAGCTGCAGTTGCGAAGCAGGTAAGAAGGGCAAAGGGCCAGGGAGATGTGGTTGCAGAGCAGGCAGGGAAACCTCCTACTCCCGCTGCTCCTCAGGATAGTCTCGTTCAGACCTCTTGCTGCTGTTTTCCTGTAGAATCTCCCATGTGTTAATAACATTGCAGGAAAAATTTAGATTGTGTGGTACCTGTTTTCCTTTCTTCTTTAATGCATTCTTCTGCAAGTAAATATCTGATAGGCAGCTGTGGAGGTCTTGCAGGAAAGGCAGTGTTGTAATGCTGTAGTCTTTGCATGAGACCTCATGACTCATGCTTACAGTATTTTCTTAGCCCAGCTATGTTGAGATTTAATAATAACTTCAGTAACTCTGGGGAGGTTTTCCTTACATCTCTAAGAAAACAGAAATAAGAACAGCAGAATATCAAGTAACAAATTAAGGGACATACATGGGGGAGCACATATTAATGTGCTAAAAAGAGAGTTAATTTTAATTACCCTTTTTATAGTCATTTTTTCATATAACAGACTGATAAGCCTATGCCCCTTTCCTGTAGCTAAAAGTTGAGTTTAGATGCATCTCTGTGTTGGGGTTTTTCCCATACTTATTTACCTTTGGATGTAGTTTCAGAAGTCTTGTGGAGAGAAACATGATTTAGTCATGGTTGGCAGGTGTAGGAAGTCAGTCTACAGTGTCAAAATTAGAAATACAATCAAAGTGAAATTCTAGGTAGAAGACTGACAGAAAAACAGAGTGTAGTTAGAGATAAAGAATATGTTAGAACCAGAATGGAATTTCAGAAACCTTTGAATGTAGAATAGAGGCGAGTAACAGGTGGAGTAACTGGTAAGAATATAGAGAAATGTGAAAAGGGGTTGGAACAGGATATTAGAGAAAATAGCTAAGATGTTCTCTTTTTGATAATTTCTTAGGAACCACTATTTTCATACTGAAGGCAGAATGCTGTAGTTAGTGATCCATAATGACACCATGGCTCCAGTGTGAAAATTTGCATTTCTCAGTGGGAGAGATAGTTCATTTGAGCAAGGGAGAAGATAAAAGGTGAAAATATCTTTCCTCCTTCCAGGAAAAAAAAAAAAAAGAAACCTCTCTCTGACAAGATAGAGAGTAAATAAGGATCTGATTCATGTATTTTACTAATTTCTAATTCAATACAGTTAATTATTCAGCCTGTCTTTACAGCATGGATGACTGTTTCTTGAAACAAATGGCTTGTTCGCTTTCATATTAATTTAAAATGGTTTTTTGTTGTGTAGTGTATCACCTGCAAGCTTTTTACAACTTATTTTTTCTGTTATAATAAACATTTCTTCAGTACTAGTAATTTCATTGGAAATGTGCCTTATTGAATTGATTGGGACTTGAAGCTGGAACTGCTGGATTCTGTTCCTGACTTCACTAGTTGCTGCAGTTGCTTCACTGTCCACACTTGCGGTGTGGTAATGAACAGATCCTGTGTGCTCCTGATCCATTCTACACATTGATGTGTGTTCACAGAACTTGAATCTTTAGATCACCATTATAAATATTTCTTACTTAAATCTTGTCCTGACCTTCTTTCTGTTCTAGCCAAGTCTGCCAATACTTTAGTTTTGCTTTACAGCTGGGAGATGGATAAGGCAGAGGGTGGCTGACTGACTGCCCAGTGCCTTATGGAATGTCAAGGGCAGGATCAGGGCTAAGACACGGCTGCTGATTTTGGATGCTGTTGCTGGTCCTTGGAACCAGTGTTTCTCAGCTATATGTTTCACATTGTCCTTTGGGATTATAAAATGGTCCAAAGAGGGACACACAAAATTTCAGGGCAGTAGCCACCAGCACCTCGATTCCTACTGTGTTAAAAAAAACTATTCACATTAATTCATAAACTGACAGGCAGCTTCTTGTAGCACTTCAGATCCTTGAGACAGAAGGCCGTTGCTAACCCTCAGAATAATGACAGCTGATGTTTTTTCTCTGTGCTGGAGAGAAGCTGAAGTGCTGCCTCCTTGGCCACCTGGTGAGGATCAGTAAGTCCCCAGGGGCTTGTGCTTTGGAAAAGTCTGAGGAAAGCTCCACATACCTCATAGGTTGAATCTAATTCAGTTCATTCACATTTATAAAAAATCTTAGCATACTTAAGATGATTTTCTTAATCTTAGTCATCATTAGTATCTTAACCAGAAATACAAAAACTCTGATAAAATGGCATTTCAAAAGAATACCTTGTAGACAAAGACCCCAGAGATTTCTTTGATGTACTTTGGAATGTTTTGCCACAAGAGAGTGATAACCCCTACTATCATATTCTGATTACTGTTATTAATACTGTTCCCTGAGATGTTATCACTTGGCTGATGATCTGTACCAGCCAGTTTGATGGTTTTCTCCAGTGCAGTGTGGGCACTGCTGGGTTTGTGTGTGTGCTTTCTATGGGATTTAGAAACTGATGTAAGAAGAAGACAGAACAGTTCTGTGTATATAAATGTGGCTTCTTCAAGAGATAAGGGTGAAGTCTCTGCAGTGTGCACGTGTCAGACCTGTTGTGTTTGAGCGATGAGTGAATATTTTTTAGCTTACCTGTTACAGGCACTGCCCTGAACTTCCCTGATGCTATCTGCTCCATGAGGCTCAGTAAAACAAACATTTTATTCTACCTTGTTATGTCAGGCTGTTAAATAGGATTGATTTTAAGAAATGGTTTGTGTAGAGTTTTAAAGGGAATATTTGTGGGATATTAGGATTTATGTACCTTATACCAATTATGGGTGCCTGGTATGCATTGTTGTGGTGATAGAAGTGGTATGATAGTGGGCTGTAAAAAAAAAATGAACAGAATTCAGAATGCATGAAAATGTCTAAATAATCCTTGTAGTGTGATGTTTTTGAGTATCATCTTTGTTCTGACTGTAGTTTTTTAAATTATTCTGTATTGTTATTTTCCCTTGGCTCCAGCTGGGGCTGTTTGTGGATTTCAATCCTGAAGAGATGCTGCTGGGTGCAGAGGAAGGTGAGGATGATGGGGACCTTGAAGCAGAGCTTGCTGCTATCACAGGAGCGAAAGTGAGAGAAGGAAAACCAAAACCAAAGGTGAAAAGTAAGTTAAAGTATCTGAATTTTATTTATCTTTAATAAATTTATCTAAATTTAGTATTTATCTAAGCAATCGTTAAATTTATCTAAAATGGTTTTTTATCACTGGTAGAAGCTGAATTTGCAACTGCTCTTTCCTTTATTTTGAAAGGTTTGATTTGTTACTCCACAAAAAAATGTAAAAGTTTTTTTTGCTCATGCTCTTGTAGGCACAGGAGAAAGATCTCTGGTGGCTGGCCCATTTAATGACTAAATTAAGACATGCTTTTTTAGCATATGAAGTCATAAAAAGGTGTAGTAGGCGCTAGATGATTTCAGAAGGGAAATTGTGTTTCTTGTGGGGGGTGGGTTGTTTGTCATGTGGTTTTCTTCTGTTTTTGTTTGAAGAATGAATTTACATAATGAGCATTATATTTTTAGTTACTTGGAGTCTGTTACCAGAATTGAATCCCCTTTTCAGAGGGAAATACTGATGCAATTACTTGGAGAATCCTGTAGCTTGTGTTACGCAGGTTAGAGTGTCTCTTGGAACGGATTATTACCATTCTTAATACTTTAAACATCTGTTAATTTTGTCTGGTAGTGCTTGCATGCAGCTCTGCAGCGTTTTACGGGATTGCTGTAATGTACCATAAAACAAGGCTGCTGCTGAGAGGGACACTCCAGTGAGCATGCTCTGCCTCTGAGCATGTCCATGTTGGTGGAGCTGCAGGGTGACCCGGTTCAGGAACTCATCATAAACCTGTGTTGTTGTGGGAGGTTCTCAGCTGAAGGAGGTTTGCTCCCTGCCTATCTGAGAGCTGCCCTGGCTGCAAGGGAGGGGTGTGAGCCAGTGGTTGAGGTGGGACAAGGAAAATGGAACCTACGTTTGATTACAGGTGTGTGAACAGGTGCAGGCAGGAAGGGTTAGTGCACCTACAGCCTTACTTGCAGTTCTGCAGTAATTTCCCTGTAATACTTGAAGGGGCTTCACCCAGAGCAGCAAGGAAATGAAGAATTCTGAAATGTTTAGGCAAAGCAACTCTATAAAAACTGTAGCTGATAATAGACAGAGGACATGTTTGTATCTGAAACTAAATTCTAAATCATTTCCACTCTCCAAATTTCAAAATTTTAGTAAACTTTTAAAGCTAATAAGCATAATTGTGCAAATAAGCACGATAGCAGAACTTCTGCCATTGGACATAGGTTACTCCTGGCGAAAACACGCAGGATAATGTTCTGAGGGTGAATCTGTGTGTCAGGAGCTCTTGAATTGTTGCCAGCTTTTCAAGTGCTGACTTCCCTCTCACCCTCATCATGTCACATTTTGTTGTTTCATTCTTTTTATTCATAAGAGAAAAATGAAACTTCAGACAGTGCAAAATTAACATTTACTATGCCTAGCATTTACTGTGCCTTGTAAGTGTGTGGTTAAAAAAGGATTTTCCGAAGTAATGTGCAGCTATTCTCTTTTCCTGTTAGAATTGGAAGTGTGTGGGTTAGAAGCTCATGGAGGATGAGCAACTGGGCAGCTGGCACTGGGACTCCTGAGACCTGGCCCAGTGCAGTGGTGGGGGCAGGACGCTGGCCACTGCCTGGAGAGGAGGAGGTACAGTAAGGACAGGAGAGAAACAGGTCCTGTCTGGGAAAGGACAGAAAAAAAGGGATCCAGTACAACTCATGGCCTTGGTTCTTGGCTGAGCACAAGGTGCAGTAGTTCCCTCCTGGATTACATCCTGGAGCTCTGATTGGGTGTGGGGGAATGGACTCCTCCTCCAGCAAAAGCTGCACTGTTGGAACATCTTAAGCACAGAGATCCCTGCTTTCTCTGATAAGTGCCAGCTGGGCAGCCACTCGTGTTTGAAATTGTGGCCTCGTCTTGCTGCACTGGATTAGAGCTGAAAAACCATCTGAGGAGGCTTGATTAGACTTTTTGCCTCTGCTGGGGTTTTCTGTACAGCCAGTTGCCTTTGGATAGGGCCTGCAGTCCAAGTTGAAGTTTTGCTGACGGTCAAATCTATGAGCAACATGTTTGATACAAGTACTGAAGCACTGATGGGGTAAATTAGATTATTTGAACAGAAACAGCTTTGTACCTGGGTTAATTTTCAGCTGATTCAGCAAATGCAGGGAGTAAATGGGATCTGTTTGAATTGACTGTAAAGCTCTGTCCTGGAGATTGGTATTTTCTGCAGGCTTTACTGCCACTGGTGAGTCACAATCATGTGTCTGCATAGGGAAGTATCAGAGGCATTTATGTGGACAGTTGGGATTTGTGGGCAAACAAGCTCACCTTTGAGAGCATGTGGAGGAAGTTGATAATTCAGGAAGATGTGGTTGGCACAGGATGAAACACAGATGAGAACTCAGCAATGAGGAGTTAAGTAGAGTTTTCAGGATGAAGACCAGAAGCAAAATTGCAAAATGAAGGAGCCAAGAAAAATTTGGAAAAGGCTGAATCTCATCATCACGAGACAGCAGTGCAGAAAATGTGCAAGTGTCTTACTGCCTGCCTTGAGTGTCACTCACAGAAACACCAGTGCTGCTTTTCCTGGATGCTCACTTCCCAGTCTTTGCCCTTTATCCATCAATATGCTCCCAGTTACCTATGACACTGTGCAGTAAAGGGGACACAAGACAGGAGGGCACTGCTCCCTTTCAGCTGGTAGCAGCTCCTTTAGGATTTATACCCAGTGACTGCATAACTGTTCCTTAGGGTTTATGGCTCCTTGGGATTTCCTTTTACAGCTCCTCTGCCCATGGATCATATTGAAAAGATGGCTGCAGAGTGTATGAAGGACCTGAATGAAGATGAGGTGGAAGATGCAGATGATGAAGACTTGGAGAAAGATACAGACCTGTTGGTATGCATAACTGTTAGCAAAAAGTTTTAGTATGTATTTTTTGTATTTTTCTGTAACAGAACTGCATTTAGCAAAAAAGTCTGTTAACTTTGTGGTGAGAAGCTAAAATACTGCAAAAGCATTCCATTAGATGCAAGTCTTTGCAGGATCCATCCTCCTGCACACCAGAGTAAGAGAGTTTCCTAACATTTATATGTGTGAGGGTCTTAGAGAATTGAGGGAAGAGCAGGAATCCCATTCCATGTCAGCTGGTGAAAGACAGCCATGGAAAGTCTCCTTAAAGTGATGTCTGCCACCTTTTTGCCACTGCTTCAAGTAGTGCTTGGCCTGAGAGAACACCTCAGGGAAGTCTTTGTTGTTTCAGTGAGTGCTCTAACTGGCAGGGTTTAGGGAAGGAGTGTTAAGCAGTGGTTTTGACTGCCATTGCTAGTAGAGGCTTTTTGGAAATTCCAAATTTAAGTTTGCATAGTTCTTTGTAAAAGTACTTTTCTGAACTTCTCCAGCTTCAGATCTCCAACTGCAAACTTAATGTGGTGATCCTGGGGCTGCAGTGTGGCTTTTCAGGGGTATCTGGAACCAGTTTCATTTAAAAATAAAAAATAAAATTAAATTTAAAAAACACTGAAATAGAAGGTCTTCACACTCTTCACTTGGGTTCAAGATCCATCTAGAGCTTTTGAAACTCGAGACTTGATTTTATTTTTGTGTTTTGAGGACAGAGAAAATTTTGAAGAAAAGCCTTTTGTTGGCTCTTACTTTTACTTTAGGCAGAGTTACAAGAAGTTCTGGGGGAGGAAGGTGAGACAGAAAGCTGTGAGGATGACATGACAGCGACAGAGTCATCCCCAGCTGAACCAGAAGATGAACTACTTGAACTGCAATCAAAGGTAGGAATGAACTTCATGTTTCTGACAGTTTTGCTGAAAACTGTCGTCATGTGGCTTGTATGAGGGTCACTATCAAGAATCTAGGGAGGTCTTGTCTTCCAAGGAAGGAAACACTACACTATTGCTGTTTTGTCTGGGGAAACCACTACTGTATTGATGCAGGTGATTCTTTTGCTTTGTTCCAAGGATGAATTTTGATGTTAGCACAGAATTGAAAAGGTAAACAATTGGAGTCAAACATGTCTTGTCCCTCATTATACAGAGGACCATGCAGACTGCAGTTCAGGCTTCCAGAGTTCATATCTTCCCCCTAACAGTATTGAGCAGTGTGCTGAAATTGTGAGACATGTTATAACTCAGCATCTGTGACATACTTCTGGATTTTTTCTCAGTAGCATTATCTGTCTCAGCTTAATTTGTCAGTCCTCATGCAGTCAAATGCTTTATTCAGTCACTGCATGTTTCTGCTGTGTGCCACAGATTCCAGTGCCCTTGTACATTAGTAAATGGGATTGAGAGGGTTTCTATAGAGATAATGGCAATAATTACATCAGGAGCCATCTGCAGGGTCTCTGTGGCTGTAGAGAGTTTGTAAGTAGCTACTCCTGACTTTGCTTAGGCTGCCTTTGTCACTGAACTAATTCCAGGCTGTAGCAGGAGGAAAAAGAGCTTTTGTAAAACCAGGCTGAAGCCCAGAAAGGAGCAAACTAGCATGTTTTAAAAATAAGAAAAGAATAAGTCAATATTTGTGCCAAAATACCTCTTCACACCCTCTGTTGTGTGGGGTTTGAGAGACTTTACTGTTCTCCTCACCTACTCTCCGACCACATGGCTCCAATTACCCTGTGAGTGAGAGTTTCCCAAGTCTCTCCACCCATTCTTCTCTGTGAGGCTTTTGAGAGAGCCCAGAGGTGGATCCAGGGGCCGTTAGCACAGCACAAACGCTGCTCTGTTCTAGGGGCTCTTCCTTCCCTGCACTCGCAATTCACGGCAGCGTGTGTAGAAAGAGGAGTGTTTGCTTTTCAGTGCGGTGGGAAAACTCGTCTAGTTGGATGAAATAAGTTTTCTTGATTTGTTTTATTGTTTTTTCTGAGACCTCCTCACTTCCTGCTGTTACCAGTGAGCTACAGCAGACACTCGAGGGGAGAATTGCCGACTACAGGACGGCGGTTTCTAACGCGAAGGAGTCGGGGGAAAGCGCCAAAATACGGCGATATGAGAGAGGCCTAAAGGTGAGTTGGGATCTCAGAATGTGAGGGGGAGGCAAAGTCAGCTCTCTGAAGTGTGGTCTTCCCAGGTGTGTGAATCTGTTGACAGGGGAGTGAAATCTTTATGTGCTGCCTGGTGTTACTTTAAAAACATTCCTTGTTACTGGCTACCCACCTGATACAGCAAACACACAGATAAAGCGTAGCTTCAGCTGTCGTTTGTGCATCAGCTTTGTTTCTGTTGAATGTGGCAGGTGGTAGCTGGAGGCAGCATTTGTGGTACATGCTGAAGTTAAACCCACTTGCCTGGATCTGAGTTTGACCTATGGTGACTGCTCAGTGTTAACCTTAAAGCACAGTTTCCTTGCACATACATCTTGCAGTTCGTCACTGCTGCCTTCCCTTAGGTACTAACCTTCCACTCACTTCTGTCAGACAAAGGGAGGTGGTGCCTTTCCCTGAGTGTGTTGGCTCTGCTTGAAAAGGAATAGAGCAGGATTTCTGATTAAGGCTGTTAAGAACTGCAGCAAAGAGCGGTTTCTCCAGCCTCTCGTGGTTCCAGGCAGGTGGCGTGCTTGCAGTGAGCTGCAGTGCTTGTTTGCTGCTGGGCAGGGCCTTTCTCTCCCCGTTGCTTTCAGCAGCTCTCCTGCATCACCTCAGGCAGCAGCAAAGCTGTACAGCTCAGGGCTGTGCACTGGGGGGATGTAATGGCTCACTGGGTACCAGGTGTCTCGGGGTACAAAGGGAACAATTGAGGCCAAACTCAGGGAAGGAAAAGCACAAGAAAGATGTCTGTGTGTGTCCACTGCCTGCCAGCTCTGACAGGAATGTACACGAAACCACCTGGCTTTTCTGAGAGCCACAGGGATGGGCAAACCAGCTATTCCATCCAGTAATGAGCTTAGTGCACTGTGCCACTTCCTTTATTTTTCAGGGTAGGGAGTTTCCCTGTGCCTAAGCAATGTAACTAAGGGTAATAGACCAGATCTCACTTCACGGCTCACAGCTGCTTAATTACTAAAATGACATGTCAACAAATGGTGTAGAGTTCTCTCTTGTGTGTAGTTCTTGGAACTGTGGACTTTAAGCTCAGTGTTTCATTCCACTTGCAGTCAGTCTGTCACCCCCACGTGGAGAAGAGGGAGCTGCCTGTGGGTTGCTGGTCTGAATCCCAATCTCACATGCAGTTACTTCAAAGTATCTCTGCCACTGTTATTTAGTAGGTCAAAGAATGCCAT
This sequence comes from Gymnorhina tibicen, assembly GCA_013399875.1. NCBI lineage: Eukaryota > Metazoa > Chordata > Aves > Passeriformes > Artamidae > Gymnorhina > Gymnorhina tibicen. The sequence continues at coordinate 1,026,296 of VXAZ01007995.1, forward strand.
GACTAAAACAAAAATAGCAGTGATTCTTGCACTGATGAGATTTTGTTGTTGTTGTCTTTCTGTGCTTCCATTTCAGTTTCTGTGGAAGATGAAAGAAGTAAAACTTTTGTTTTGGCTTGAAGTGCATGGTGGTCTTTTGTCTGAACCTCAAGTTAAATTTAAAAAATAAAAATACTGAGGAAGCTAATATTTGCGGTGGAGGAGGGGTTTTAAAAAAGTGAGCAGCAGTTAACCCAAGTTAGAGATGGTGAGAGCTTCTTATCATAGGTGGTGAGCTGAAGCTGCATTTCCTTTGTTAGTATTTAATGGCTTTTCTCATTGCATTAAATAGGTTTGCAGACCCCTTCCTGCCATGGTTCCATGTAGGCAATGACATTTCAGAGTAGCATATTTTATTGTATTTTAAAGACACACAAAATCCATCTACAGTTGGTATAAATGGCGTCCTTGGTGACTCTGTGACAAAGCTGAGTGGATCACATCAGCTCTCCAATAATTCTGGGTGCAACCTGCAGTTACCTGGTTTGGGTAACAAGGCCTTTGTACTGTGTTGCTCTGGTAAATGGACACCTTTCACTGGCACTGAAGTTGTCCTTGCAGAAAAACAGAGATCTGAAGGGCAGCAGTGTGTGGTGGTGTGTGTGACAGATCCTGTCATATATAAGGGGATTAATTTGTCTTTTAATGATTTTATGCTAGTACTATGTTTGATGAAAATGCCTGTTGACTCTGCTGTTCCTTCTGTGCCAGACACTGGAAACCATGCTGGCTGCAGTAAAGAAAGGCAAAAAAATCAATGAGGAAGAAATGCCACCTCCTGTTGCAACAGGAAAGAGTTCTTCTTACGTACCTCAAGCCATGGGAGTGGAACTAGAGAAATCAGGAGATTCACCAGAGAATAAAGCTGAGTCTGCTGCAGATGATGAGCAGAAGGCCTCTCCTGAGGCAAGGGAACATTTGGAATCAGAGTCTCTACAAGGTCGTGCTGCTGCTCATCCTACTATGGAAACAGGTACTGTGATCTGAGAGGAGAAGCAGCTGCAGCCCTGTTTTAATGCTGCATCTTCCCTGATGTTTGTGTTGTGTAGCAAAGCACTGCTTATGTTGGAACTTCTCTGCTGAATGTCTCAGAGTTGTCCATGGAATGCTGAGTTTCTGGCAGTGGAATCAGTTATTGTTTTAGAGCTCTTCTGTGCACTGGATCAGTATCCTTAACTTTTCCTGTGCCTTAGTTTCTCCTTCATTATTTGACTGGTGGAAATCCAAGAGTTTTGAGATACAGACTTTAAGACCTAATATTTTTCTTTAAATTGGGAAAAGTGTAATTGTTATGTTAGGTAGGACTTCTGGAGGCTGGAAGAAAAAGGATATTTGTAAGATGGCTGTTGTGACTTGGAGCAAAAGGGGACAAATGTGGGTTTGCATGGATGGATGTAGCAAGGGATGCAAATCTTGCATGCTCTGTGTGAATCTCAGCATTGTTTCATTCTTCCAGATCCCCAGCACAGCAGCACACGAGCAATCCTACTTATGAGGCAGAAGGAGTACAAATTAGCAGCTCTGAAAGCCAAGCAGCAAGGGGATCTGGAGAAAGCAAAGGAATACATGAAGACAGGCAAAGTATGCACTCCAGAAATCCTGAATGCTGAGCATACCCTATGCTGTACCTACATGCATTAAGTATTAGATACTTATTGTGGCAGCTGGCAGGTCTTGGACAGACCAGAATAAACCTTTTGTTTTTTCTGTGTTAGAAATTTAATGTGGTGTTGGAAGCTTTGGACAGTGGGCAGCCAATAGACCTCGAGAATATGCCTCCATCTCCTCAGGGTAAGGCTTGTCTTAAGGAAACCTTTCCAGAAGTCTCTCTGTGCTGTAATGGAATGATTCTGCATTTGATTGCAAAACTATTAAAAAAACTGGAGGTCCTTTAGGACTGATGCTCACTGCATGTTCACAATCTAATCGAGACCAATGAAGAGAAATGAGGTATCATTACTTACATTGAAGTTACTCCCTGTGAATTACAAGTTCAAACAAGTATTGATGTCTGATATTCCTGGTTTTATAAGTGTAGGTAATAGCAGCCAGTATTTGAAGTGGAGGGGAAAGAAGGACAATGGCACATTCTTAAAATTTACTGTAATATTTGATGGTGTTATGTGCTTCAACTAAAGTTCATAACGTTCAGATTAACAAAGAGATTGCAGTGCACTGAAGTCTGATTTTTAAAGCAAGTTATCAGTATTAAAGATACCTCAGTCCTGGTAAGAGAGACTGTGGTGGGTTTTTAAGTAGATGCAGTATCCCCACCAGTAATTAATACTTGGTCTGTGCAGCCCAGTGTTTTAAACAACTTACTTAGTAGATGATTTTATTCTAAGAAACTAAATGACAGATTATTTCAGTAAATCATAAGATTCACGACTCAAGTTACTGATCACTAAATGGCATTGCAGAGAAACTTCACCCAGGACATAACTTTGCCTTAAAAAGTGCAAGATTTTTGCAGCAAATAATCTTGTAGTTTTCTGAAATACCCAGTGTTATACAATACCAGAAACTGGAGTTTCTGAATAGATGATGAGAGTTTCTTCCCTTTTCCAGCACATCTTTCATTACTAGAATATTTTAGTCAATTAGCAGACCTGTTCACTCTTTCCATCTGCCAAGATACCAAGTTATATTTTGGGGAGAGAATTCTTAGAATACTTGAACTACTTCTGTGTTTTTTTCCCTGCAAGCAGCCCTAACCTAAATTAAATCAGCATTTGAGATTTTCTCTTATAAAGCATGTTCTGTGGATAATGGGAACCTTAGACTTAGCTAGCCATAGAGATACTGTTTGGAAGCCAAAAAGCTTTCAGGAAGATGACATGATCAAATGGATGGTTTTCTGAGTGACATGCAGCAGTAATTGCTGTGTATGGAACATGCTGTGAAACTTCCTGCTTTCCTTGCTTTGCAGATCTTGAAAGCTTAGGACATGTACAAGATGCATCCAAGCAAAAGGTACCACCTCGGGTTGAAAGTTCCCAGGATCTTGCAACACCTGAACCTCAGACCCAAGAAGCTTCAGGTAGGACTTTTGCATTTCTCTGGTAAGCCATGAAAATAGCACAGGAAGCACGTTAAGGTCTGACCTCTCCCACTGAACTGCAGCAGGACTGAGTAAACCTAGCTAATGTTCCTGAGTATTGTTTGCTGCTGATCCAATCTACTTTTGTTCTGGATCAGCGATGGAAGTAAAAGTTAATAAACTTTGTTTAGAACAGCAGTGTTCATAGTGAAACTTTCCAGTGATGTTCTCTGAAGAAGGTGAGGAAGGGGAGGGAAAAGGCAGTCTGTGTGTTTGGAAATGGTTATGATGTGACATTTCATTGTGTGTCTGCTTTGCAGAGTCCCTGCAGCAGCCCAAGACGGTGCTGGAAGCGCTGCAGCAGCGGCTGGAGAAGTACAGGGCAGCAGCAGCTCAGGCTAAAGCCAGCGGGGACGATCGGAAAGGCAGGATGCACGACAGGATAGCCAAGGTAAAACTAAGGTGTGGTTCTTTGCATCCAGCAAAGCCATTTGAATTAGTTCTCTTGCTGAAGACTTTTTCAAGGCTAAAATAATTTGTGTATTGTCTATCTGTTTGAAAAGAGGTCCAGTGGGGAAGCTGGAAAGCATTCGGAGGAAGAAATAGAGACAATGCACACATTGTAGTAAAATACTGAGTCTTGTACAGTGTTTATGCTGGTTAAATACAGATGATTGCTATTTTATGTCTTACTGAGTGCCTTTGATTGCAGCAATATCAGGATGCCATAAGAGCCCATAAGGCAGGGAGAAAAGTGAATTTTTCTGAGCTACCTGTTCCTCCTGGTAAGTGTGAACCTAAAATGTCGTAGTACCCAAACTTTTGTGTACCTGCTAGGCTCTGAAGGGGCTGTGCACATACTGCCTCCTCATCCTGTGTAACAGTTCTTCCCTTTTCTCAGTGAGTAGCTGACCTTGCTGTTCGATGGTATTGTGAAACTTTTCATTAATACGCTCTCAAACACTGACTCTAGTGAATATTCCTGTGTATTGACTGCCTGTTTGACTGTATGGGAACTTAAAACTGGCACTATTTGAAAAGTTAAACAACTTAACCATGGGCAGGTGCTAAAATGTTACCTGTCTATCCTCTGTGCCAGCCGTCTTAGAGGAAAGACTAAACTTCGGTTATATTGGCTTCTTAGCTTTACTGGAAGGAGGTTTTTAAAAATGAAAAAAATTTTCCTGATGTTCCCCAGTCTGTTGATTCCTATCAGGAGCCTCAGAACTTTATATCTAATGAGTATCTTTTTGAAACACCTTGTAACATCAAATCAGTATTGCAGCTCTCCTGGTTGGTAAAAGTCTGCAGAGATAAAGCAAATAATGCCCATGGTCACACTGAGACAGTGACAGAGGCAGCAGCTGAGCCTGTTTCTTGAGACACTGTGTCCTGTTTATCTTCTTTAGAACACAGAGTGCTGTGTCTGGAAAAGTTTGGGCAAGGTCATCTGTGAATGCTCTGCCTCTCATTTGCATGACCATTTCTTCCCTAGGAAACATCTTTACTTTTATCTTGGGCCTGATGTGTTCTTCTGAAGGATACACTCAGCACTGCTAAGCTCTGCCTGGATTTTTTTAAGTTAGAGATGGACCTTGTGGTGTTTTTGTCACTGTCAAATGTGGCAGTGGCAAGCACTGCAATGGTGGTGAAGTAGGCACTGCCAGCTCCGTCAGGTCATGTGTGGCTTTGAAGGTTCCCTGCTTTGAAGCTGCTCCTGAAAGGCAGTTTAGCATCCCTTTTTCCAGAACATGATCCCTTTTTTTGTAAATACCATTTTCTGTAAGAGTGAGGTACTCCATATTTATACCTCTGGACATGCGGAGAACTCTGTGTCCTTGCACGTGGGCTGTGTGTTTTTCAGCCATCATTTAGAGGCCAGATGATTTACATTGAAGACAATTACCAGGCAGTCACTGAAACCAGCAGTGAGTTACCTTGGGATGGCAGTGCCTTTCATGGCATCTGGGTGGTGACAAGTACCAGCCTTGGACTCCTTGGAAACAGAAATGCTGCTGAGCAGTGGATCAGATGTCACACGGGGCAGCAGCACAGGATTCTCTGTTCTGCCTGCCTGAGTACCTTGAACTTGTACTGTAGCAGCCATCTCTAGGTTTAGAAGCAGTTTAGTCTATGTTTCTTAACACTTCTCATGAGACTGGCAGCAAGAATACTTGCTATATATTAAATGAGAGCAATCTTAACAGACATTTTATAGTAGTGGCTCTAGGTCTCTGTTCTCTGAAGCTGACACTAAACTGGTCATGTGGAAGTGAGAGTTTGTCTTCCATCATCAAACCTTCCTCCCATCCTTAAAGGGATAACAAAACAATGAAGAGCATTATTCTTATTACACTTCTCATTTAGCTCCTGTGATTCTGCCTTAGTTTGCAACTTCTGCATTGCAGTAGCTTTTCAGCAGAGGCTGAGTGTGTTACCCAACTGTCAGCAGTGGATTGTTTATTACTCTGGGGGTAGCACTGATTTTCTGCTGGACTGTGTGCCTGCTAAGGTGAGGCAGCAGTGAGAGGGGAAAAAAATGAGACTAGATTCTTTGCTGGTTCTGGGGGCATCTCTACCACTGAAGTCTTGAGTTTGTGAGGTTCCTTGACTGGCTGCCAGTTACTCAGTTATTGCATCATTTTACTATCATCCCCTTAAGCTGGGTATCTGTGAGAGAGCTGATCTTAAACCCACCACTCAGACTTGATTTAGCAAGGCTTTGTGGCCTTGGCCTCAGTCTAGTTAGACTTGAGTTCTAAAATATATTAGTTAATAGGTATTTGGATAGAAACAGCTTTACAGTAAACAAGAAATATGGAAGACTTACCATAGGGCTTATGCAACTCTCTCTTCTGTATTCCTTTCCTTCACAGGATTTCCCCCTCTTCCTGGTGTTGCAGCAACAGATGGTGGCAGCACAATCGCTGCTGTTCTGGAGAGTGCCAGCAAGCTGGCAAACATGGAGGAGAATGATGAAGAGGAGGAGGTTAGTGTTTCCTGGTAGGATGTGTAAAAGTTCAGTTGCCATCTCTTGTGGCTTGCAGAGATGAGGCCATTGGATTTCCAGGTAAGGGTACTGAGGTGAAATACATTTCCCAAAAGTCTGAGGAGTACAGGATCTCAGTAGTAATTTCAGTTTGCTTTATAGTATAGGGGAGACAGAGAGATGAGATGTTATTACAGTCAGTACCTACAGAGTCTGAGAGAGCAGGGTTTGGCTCTTTCATAGCTGTCTAGTATGTAGATTTTATCTTCGAAGCAAACATTTGAGATCCTCACCACTCCTTTACGTTGTTCTAAAGTACTTAAATCTGTACTTTTATCCTGCATCCCAGTGGCTTCCTATGTGTGTTCTTTCCCAGGATGTTCAACACTTAACTGCTTTTTGTCAGGCTGCACCAGCATTTAGACTTTGGATTTGGTTGCTGATTGTTTGTGCTTTCAACTGGAGTAGCTTTTAATGGAGAGAATTCCTGGATGATTTTTTTTCTGCATGCCTCTGCTTTTTTAAAAATCACTGCCTTGTTGAACATTCCTTTTATTCCATCTGTAGTGGAGAGTTGATGCTTCCATAGGTCAACTACCTGCTGACCTGGCCTGGCTCATAAACCTCTAGAAGTTAAAATTTGCTGTCTGGAATGCTCCACCCTCAAAAGGGATACCAGAAGGCTGAGACAGTGCTAACTAAGGTTGTTGATGCTTGAGATGCTGTCCTCAACTCTGGAATAGATTTTATGCATTTATTATGCAATTCTTTTTTTGTTTTGCTAGAATGAGCCTCTGACCCAGGCCCCAGTTGCCAAGAAGCCAACTCAGGTTGTTAAGCCAACAGTTCCAGTTCCATCTGCAGCAGCTCAAGAGAGCTCTCCTGAGCACCTGAAACGAGCTGCATCACCCTCCACCCTGGACAAGACAGAGTCAATGGATCATCTCCCTCCAGCTGGTAAGTGAAGGGATCACCATTACCAGTGCTCCACATGCAAGTTTTTTGCTCTAGTTTGGTGAAGACTTTATCATTGTAATTTAGGTGTGAGCCTGTGAATGTGTGTCATAGATTTCCTCTGACAGGAGCCTCAGTATCTGTGTGCTGGAGGGCAGACCCAGAGCAGCCATGCAGCTTTATTTCACAGAGACAGCATGTATAATTATAAGGCTGATTAGGTTTTTAATTAATTTTGATGTAACAAGTGTATCGATGCATAATGTTTAACTCTGCTCACAGCTGAGTTCTCCATATACTCTCATTAAAGGGGATGGGTTGCCAGTGTGAATTATTCATTGATCTAATGGAGCTCCCTACATCAGACAGAGCTCTCTGCCTGGTGCTTCACCCAAGGATCTCAGGCTGGCAGTGCAGGCAGGGCTTCATCAATCTCTACTCTTCCTCTTGCTAAGGTCAGCGAGCAGTTGTGTGTACACAATTGTTTGTACAGATAGTAAGGGACAGCCAGCACCTCACAGTGTGATTTGGGCACACACAGGCAGTGCTCAGGCTCTCGCTGATGCCTTGACTGTAATCCCATCCTCCTTCCCTTCTGCCCTGGGTAGTTTCCTCAGGATGAAGTAGAACTGCCTGGCTGACTGATGCACTAACCTGGTACAACATAAAGCAGTCTCACTGGTGGGGTTGTTCTTACCCCACCAGGAAAGAAGAGACTCAGGCATTAAGGACAAACTAAGAGAGCAAGGGATTACAAAGAAGCAGAAGTACTAAGAGAGCAAGGGATTACAAAGAAGCAGAGGTGATATGTCTGAGTGGGCCTGCACATTGGTTCATCAGGGTTCTTTTCTGACAGATCAGGGGAGAGGAAAGAAATTACTCCAGAGTACGCTCATAATATTTGTTGTTTTTTAGAAGTTAACATGGAGAGCTGAAAGTTTGGATTCAGCTTCTGCTTTGGACCAATCAGCTGTGCTGGAGTCTCTCTGAGGCTTGCAAATTAGGGGCTGTAATAACTCTTGTGACACTTGTGAAGTGCTCTGAGGTTTTTTTGATTAAGGATGCTGTTCTACAAGGAAGCTTGTTTCTTTTTTTAATGCTTGAAATTGAAAGTGTCCAAGAAACAGTTGAGTGCAGTAAGGAACTCACTCACTGTCCCGATTTGACATCTGTACTTTTACTGATCCTTTCCTGGCTATAAACTGAACATGGTAAACCTGTTTCAGGGACATTGGCAGTGTCAGATGAGTGATTGTTTCTGTACAACTGTTTTTCAGTTAGGGAACAGCTGGAATTTCTGGAGAACAGAAAGAAGCAATACCTGAAGGCAGCCATCAAAGCAAAGAGAGAAAACAACCTGGAACAGGCAAAGACGTATCTCAGAACAGCAAAGGGCCTTGACCTAAAAATTGAGCAAGCAAAATCTGGCAAAACTGTTGATATTTCCAAGGTTAGTAGGACTGTTAATACTCTGCTTTGTTTCATATTCTTGGACATCTAAGCACTTACTTTTCCCTCTAAGGGCTCTGAAATGTGGTTCTTGTGTTGCAGCTGCCATCACCTCCTACAGATGATGAAGGTGATTTTATCTTTGTACACCATGAAGATGTCAGACTGTCTCAGAAAGCAGATGAAGTTTATGCACAGCTTGTAAAATTGCTCAAGGACCAACATGAGGTGACCGTTTTATATATTTCAGAAGTATTTTGGGGTTTCTTTTGTACATTTCTCTAGGGTTTATTAATACTATAATCCCATCGTTGTTTCAGTGGGTCTTTTGTTTTTATTTTAAAATACTTTGATTTTGCATGTCCTAAAATGGAGAATTTTCAGAGTTGGATTCTATGGCTAGTTGAAGCCAGAGGGTGTGCTTGAAGGCTTGGGACTATCAAATTATCACTGTTAAATATGAGCACTCAAGTTTGAAAATAGTACCTGAATACTAAGACTAGGCCTTAGCTGAACCTCATATCTACAGATCAGGTGATTAAAAAGTAATAGGGAGAACAGCTAAAACAAATGCTGTGCTTTGGACTTGAGGAATGAGGTGGTGAATGTTCTTGAGTGAATTGGGAAAATGCTTGGTTTTTCTTAAATTGGGTAATCGTCAGCCTCAGAACTGTGCCAGTCATGAATCTGTGTGTGAGGATCACTGAGTGCATCTGTGTTTGGTTTTGTTTGTGTTGACAGAGGTGTTTGCAGTATTCCAAGCAATTCATGCATCTGGGAAATGTAACAGAAACAACTCGGTAAGACCGTGTCTGCTTTCAGTCATCCCCAAAGGGGTTATTTCAGGCTTGAGTCTGCCTGACTCCCTTAGGATGTTGGGGTTTGGGTTGATAAGTTTGTCCTTGTGTGAAAGGGTTGATAGCTGTGATTCTTGCATCTCCACATTGCTCTGAGCTCTGGCTGAGGGTTACTCTGTGCTCTGTTTGAGTTCCAGCATGTGTGTGGGTTTTTTACTGGGTTTTTTTTTGCCTTTTTCTGTAGGTTTGAGAAACTGGCACAAGGTTGTAAAAAGGACATGGAGATCCTGCAGCTTGCACGAGCACAAGGAATGGATCCTCCAAGCCATCACTTTGAGGAAAGAACCTTTAAAATGATAAGGTGTGCAAAAACAAAAGGATTTGTCAGGCAGACTGGAATGACTTTTGCCCTTGTTTAGGGAATCATGGACTTCAGCAAACTTGGGTGGCACCCAGGATTAGGCTCAGCATTCCTGAAAGGATGCTCTCTACAACTTAAATACAACTAAGTTCTCTATTTTCTCTTGCTGATTCTTTTGTTTTCAAAATGCCTGCAGCTTCTTGCCCTCTTATATTCTGTTTCTTCAGCCATTCCTCCTTCCTCTGTGTTTCTCCCTCAATCCTGTTGCCTCCTGGGCTTTGTTCCTGGCCTCGGGGATATTTTTAGCTCTGTTTGTGCTCTTCCCTTGCTGTGTTGTATTTTGTGGAGATGGTCTCTGTAGGAGTGCACTGTTGAAAAAGCTCTGACAAATACCCGTGGCATCCTGGTCTGGCAGTGGATCAGCTGATGGTGGGATGAATGTGCATTTTTGTCTTTTCTCTTTTCACAGGATATTTTCTGATCTCAACAGCACAGAAATGCACCTTCTTATTGTCAGGGGGATAAACCTACCAGCCCCACCAGGTGTGTACTCCAAAGGGCATGTGGGATTTTTTTCTCTGAGTAGGTAAGGAAAGTCATGGGGAATGAGATTTCTCTATCTTGAAGACCACTTTAGGAGCCAGCACTCATTAAAACAAAATAACCAGGTTTTGGGCTCAAGCCCCCCCAAAACCTTTAAACAGTATTTTAAAAAAAAGGCGGACAGGTGAATATAGAGAATCTGGGTTTCCATCTGGAGAGAGAGAAGAAATTTAAATTGTCCTGGGTTGGCTCATAACTGGGTCATAGTTAAGGTTTCATTTTTACCTGCTATTTTGTTACGAGTGCCTGCCTTAAGTTTGCACCACTTTGGTGTATTTTGACCCTTCAGTAGACAGGCTTCGCTGCTGCCAGTGTTACTGCTTTTAGCCCCTTGTTCCTGGGATCTTGTAAACCTTCTGTGCTAGATTGTCTTAGGACTAACAAAAAAAAAAGCAGGTGTTTTCCTTTGGATGCCAACTTTCCCTGGATTTTGGTTTGATGGATGGGTTTTTCAGTTGTCAAGAGACAGGTCGTGAGTCCTACTGAAAAACATTTGGGTGCTCTTGGGAACCCTGCTCAACATGACAGATGCAGTGACAATGTCTGTACTGGCTGTTTGGACTGGCTGGTTGTTGTCTCACCCAGGTGTGTCACCAAGAGACTTGGATGCGTTTGTGAAGTTTGAATTTCAGTACCCAAGTGCGGTGAGTGTGTGTCGTGGCTCTTCTACCCCTCAGTCTGTCCCCCCGCCACTGCATGAACTTGTGAGGGCTCCGAGGAGAGGGAGAACACTTCTAAACATCCTGCCTGGATCTGCTTTCAAAGCAGATTTATTTTTGTGAGAAACAGAACTGCTGAATGTGTTGGCTGCGGGTTTGAGCTTTGCACCTTTCTCAATGCTCTCCACACCTTGCCCTTGGCAGGGTGGTGTCTGCAGGTTCTGTGTCAGCAGCACTCTCAGTGCTAAGCCGTGCCCACCTCTTGCCCTCGAAGACACAATCAGGCTCTTTCCAATGTTGGCAAAATGTGTCAAAGTTTATTTCTTTCAGAGATGCAAACACACCAAACACAAGGGCACACAAAGTTGTTGCCAAGGGCCACCCTAGATGTGATCTCCCTAAATCCTCTTCTGTTAAAAAACCAAGCTTTTAAAGGCATTACTTTTGAGCCTCTGTTGTAATTACAAAAATGGATTGAAAGGATTAATCTTTGTCATCAAATAAATGCTCCTGATGATTTAATTAGCAAATATAAATGTACCTGGAGAAAGGACTTGGGCCATGCAAGTTTCTCAGCCTTACTAATTGAGACTTGCGTGTATGTGCATGTATGTATGTATGTGTATGTGTATAAAAATATGTTCACACATATATATTGCTTCTTTCCTTGGAATTCCCCAATGTCATCATGTTACCCTCAACTTTAAAAGCAGTCTCTGGTCTGAAAAATACTCAAACCTTAGAGCTAGAAGGGCTTCTGAGGAGGGGCTGACTGCTCTCTTACTGTCAGTAGACGTGCTGGGGCTTTGCTGCTCTCTGTGTAGGGCAAAACCAGACCTTGCTCTTGCAGGACTAATGCTTAGCCCTGGGAGAATGCAGAGTCTAGATTTCTACCTCCCAATAAATTTTGTGGTAATTCCACTAAAATTAATTCAATTACCTGTGGGAAATCGGTGATGGTCAGACCAGGTTTGTGTTTAGGTTTGAGTGACACAAGGCCTTAATGAAGGAGTAATTCAATTAAGGTGGCTGAAACCAGAACTGGTCTGCATTAATAATTTTCTGGGGAATGAGTAAGAATCAGCATAGTTCCTTTTAATCTATTTTCCTTTGTTTAAAGAGAAAAACAGATCTCTACTGCTTAGACAACAGTCAAATACACCACCTTTCTCCTTCATAGCTGAAATCAGTTTTGCAAAGTAGCTGCAATAATTAGGTCACATTGTCCTTGTTCATTCCCCAGAGATTTAGTTTGTACTCCACTTCAGGTTAAAAGTTAATTCATTTTGGTGGCAGATTGATTGTCAGGGAAAATAATAGTAGGGCAATTCCCTGAATGATTTGTGATGAATTCCTTGTGTAGCTTATTATTCCAGCTAATGCAGGAGGAACAGAATTACTGTGTCGTGGAAGGTGCAGTTTGTCATGGAGTTTAACAGCCCCAGTCAGTAACTTTATGATGATTGGATTGAATTGACTGTGACCATGTAGCTTATCTGTGGCTCTCATATTTAATGTAATGTTTTGGCTTACTCTTTATCCAGTATTATCCTTGTTACCACAGTGAAATCCAAGTATTTTAGTCTTGAATGTACCATGACTCTTCTTATGATTTAGATAACCCCTAAAGCCTCACGTTTCTTGTATAGGCATAAAATAGAGCTGGCAATAAAAATGGTCACTACTCTGTGTTTTGAAACAATATCTGACAGTTTTATGTAATGTCTGTCTCTTTTTTTGATAGGAACAACCTCAAAAGAGTAAAACACCTGTAATTAACAATAACAATTGTCCAGGTGAGTCCTTTTTTTCTGGAACAGCAGGAAAAACGTTGCACCTTAGGATTCCCTGGAGAGTACAGGCTGGTGTCAGACTGTGAACCAGACCAGAGGGCCTCCCACCACCTTTTCTCTTCTTTCTTATGAAAGAGTTTGTTGTGGGGTGAAGTCCAGCTGCATTGGCAATTTTTCCCCCTCATGCCAATATTGGTGGTAGCTATTATGTCATGAATTAAACCAGTATTAATTACATTATCCAAAATACCCCTTCCCGGTCATTCCAGCCTTGCTCTGCTTGTTCTTTAATATTTTGTATCTTTTTTCTTAGCCACAAACCCTGATTACTTGCTGAAAGACCTAAACTGTCTAGTTTTAGCTCTGCAATACCGTGTTGTCACCTCACAATGACTTGATTTTCCTGCAGTTTGGTTTCTGTGCCTGTAAGGTGAGGGTGACATGAACTGTGGCACAGGGACTCACCCTGGGAATGACTGAAAGACCCTCCTGAGGAGGAGTTCCTGTATCTGTGAAGTGTCTCACAAATGGGCCAAACTGAGATAAAAGAGGTCTGAGTAGGTGCATGGAATAGAGCACTGCACATCATTTGACTCACAGCTTGCTTTCCTTTTCCTTTATTTCACTTGCAGAGTACAACCAGCTGTTCAAGCTGAACATCAACCGCAACCACCGAGGCTTCCGACGCGCGATTCGATCCAAAGGAATTAAATTTGAAGTGTTTCACAAAGGGTGAGTCCACAGTCTGCTTCTCTGCTAACAGCTGAGAAGAGTGTTGGAGCTGATGTTTGTGAAGCACAATCTCTTAGCCAGCACTAAAGAGTTGTCTGGCTCCCATGGCTGAGAGCTTTCAAAATGTGCCCAAGCTCTGTAGCTTCCCCTGTGGGGGTGAAGAAAGGCACAAGTTCAGTGAAGCTGATTCAGGTCAGTTGAGGATTAGTGTGTTAAAAGGAAGCAATGATTTACTTCAAATTGTTTGGTTCTTACCCAGTTTGGTTTCAGTCATCAGGACTAGAAATTTAAATATTCTGTGGATAACTTTGTAGAACAATGAAGTGAAGTGGAAGCAAAGTATGAACAGCAGTAAAGCAGGTGACAGATGATGGCAGAAGCAGAGGTATGTTTTTGTACTTATATTTATTCTTTGGGTCTTGTAGTATTTCCGGAGCACTGCTGGCAGCTGCCTTGAGAGAGACAGACTCCCCACATCTCAGAGAGCAGGATCACAAGATGAATGTTAACAATTGATAGTTCAGGGAGATCATCCTCAGTCCAGGCTCATTAACTGAAGTATTCAGAATAGGAGTGGCCTGTATTCCCTCATCCCTGGGTTGGTTGTGATCCATGACTGTGATGGGATGCCAGATAACATGGTTTTGTCTCAGTGGCTCTTTGTGCTATTTTTTGTTTCTATTAGTGGGCCATGCTGAAATCATCCATAGGTTTTCTGAGATGGTTTTCAAGTTGCAGATGTTTCAGTTTGTGAGCTGAATCCCCACTGTTTTAGTCCAGATAATCCATTGGCATCTCTGTTGAAGCAAAAGTTTATATTTTTGCTTTTTTTCTGTCAATCCTGACTGCTCCACGGCTCTGTGTTCAAGATCCCCCCTGTTTTGCATAGAGCTGTGAAGTGTTCACATTTGTTTAAAATGGTTTTTTTTAATCACCTTTTCCCAGCCATCTCCTCAGGAGAAAGGAGAGGATGAAGTGATCCAGGCTCTTTTCTAAAGACTGACTGCTCCCTGTCTTTTCTAAGACTACAGATGAATAATATTTTCAGAAATGCTTTTGTGGATGTTGTAGCTTTGGGGTCTCTGATAGCTCTTTGACCATCTCCCAAGAATTATTTTTGCTCAGTGAGCAAAGGAGACTTGTTTCAGGTCATATATATTAAACTTCAGTTTAACACCACTTTCAAGTAAAAACCCAGCAATGTATTTTTCCAAAGGAAAAGTCTCTTCTTGAGTTTCTCCTAAAAGCTTCTGAAAATGAAAGGGGATTTCCCCAGAGCTGTTTCTGAAGCCATAGCCTAGAGCAAGTTCTCAGTCTTCACAGCAATCCCCTGGAACTGAGCAGGGATGAACCAGTCTTTATTGTTTCTTGAAGCTATAAAATGGAAAAATGCTTTAAAAAATTCAGCAAGAATTGCTGATCCTCTGAAGTTTATGAGCAAAGTGCCCCCCACACTGCAGTACAATTACATAATCCTTCATCCAACATGTGAGCTAATAAATTCTGAACTTTCCTGAATGATTCTGTGGGTCTGCTGTGGCCTCATCGATGGAGAGTCTCAATCTCTTGTTGCCACCAATGATGTGATCATGAGGCTCCATTAACAATCTTAGGAGTTTCCATTGCATGTGTCGAGTCTTGCTTGGTAATACCTTAATATCTCTTAATGATAATAGGAAGAAAGGTGGAGGGTTTGGGGTTGTGGGGGATGGGGTTTTGTAGGTTTGTCGGTTTGGTTGCTTGTTTTTTTCTGAAATAGTGGGTAAAAAAGGAAGCTTCTGAAATCTTGGGAAATTTCCAAGAAAACACAGCAGGTGTGGCCAAGTTATTTCTTTCTTATCTCCAGACTCTGTAGAGTTTAGTTGTTTATCAGCCCTTTTGGAGACTGGTTCAGGGAGATGCTTGGATGCAGGCAAAGAGATCCTGTGGTTTGAGCTGAACAGTTCTGTGGAATTAGGGTGTTTTAGTCTTGGCTGTTGCCTTTTGGGGGAGTTTGTCTGGATAAGGGTTGTAACACCTGTCTCTGTTCAGGTCAAGATTGGCTTATGGCTGATTAAACTGTTCAACAGAAGTGACTACAGCAAGGAGAAATTGCTTGTTTTCCTCACAGGATAAAAATGCTTCTGTGTTTAATTCCAGCAGACTGGAAATTCTAAAATTACAGTTTTTGACTGTTAAAACTACCAGTATGTAGGTGAATCAAAACAATAGCTGAAATGTTCTTATTTACTGAAATTGTTTTGATTTATCAAGAGGAAACGGAATGATTCATGTGACTTTTTCCTAAAAGTAGTTTGCCAAAAGCAGCAGGTGCCTGTGAAACGTTTGTTTTGCTGGGAGATGCAACTTCCTTGGGAATTCCTTCAGCCTGTTCCATTCATCAGCCCCAAGCAGAGGATGG
The DNA here is from genome assembly GCA_013399875.1 of Gymnorhina tibicen. NCBI lineage: Eukaryota > Metazoa > Chordata > Aves > Passeriformes > Artamidae > Gymnorhina > Gymnorhina tibicen. The sequence goes on from VXAZ01007995.1 coordinate 1,042,113, forward strand.
CCCTGTCCTGGTCACTGGGCCCTCCTTCCCTGTCACCCTGGGCAGGGACAGAAGCTGCTGCCACTCCAAGTGCTGATTTAGTTGATTTTCTTCACTGCTGTCCTCATCTTTACCTTGGTTGCAAAAGAATAATTAACAAATGAGTACTTTCTTATCTTGTTCCTTGTGCGGTTTTTAAGGGTTTGCGTCTGGCACTGTGGTGTGTGGGGTTCCAGGAGCATGTCCTGACCAGCCCTCTCTGGATGTGGGGATGGAGCAAATAGTGATGACCTCTGGGCTTGTTTTCTCTTTAATGTTCTGACAATCCTTACCCCTTCACTTCTTTGGCACAGGTCCTTTTTCAGAAGTGACAAGCACGTGGGGACAGCACACTTGAAACTGGAGAAGCTGGAATCAGAATGTGAAGTTAGAGAGATCATCGAGGTATGTTTTCGGGATGAGGTGTGTTCTTCTTCTTAGCATTTAAACCTAAAGGGGAAATGAGTATTTGGATCACATTAATGTGTGAGTACAGTGGAGTTTTGTATTAGGTGAGTTTGATAACCTGCCTGGGCGGAGGGGGACCTGCTCTGCTGAGTTCCAGTCCGAGGAGGTGCTTGGCTGTGACACTCCCAGCACTGCAGTCACCTGCAGGGGTCTCTGTCACCCTCGGGCCATGCGCAAATACAGTCACGGTTGCCTGAGGCTCTATAGTTTAACATTATAATCCCTGTTTTTCCTAGCTGCTCTTCTTTTTGTGGTTATTTCAGATTTTTGATGGCAGAAAGCCCACTGGAGGGAAACTGGAGGTAAAAGTGAGACTCAGGGAGCCCCTCAGTGGTCAAGATCTTCAAACAGTTACAGAAAATTGGCTGGTCCTTGAACGTTAGTTCTGTCTGAGGTATGAATGCTGTGTCCAGAGGTGGTCTGGGCAGGGCTTGATAGATAAACTCTGGTTGAATAATGTCTTTTGTTGGCATTGACCTAATTACACAGCTCTGGCTTCACTAGCCTTCCTCTTTATATTTGTGGTGGGGGGTTGACGTAATTTCATAAATGAGGTTACAGAATCTCTTACTACTTTGTATCTCAAAGATGCTGTTTCACAATCACTTGAAATCACCAGGGACAGCTCCTGGTGTCACCTTTACTAAGAATAGTATTTAGAAAATGTGATAAATAATCCATCTTCCTTTGCTTGATCTTCTGAAGCCTCTGTGCTCCCTCTTCCTTAGCATACGGTTTCACTTTACATTTATAAATGGCAGTTAAACAAATATTCGTCAGCTTCAGAGTGACATCACTTGTTTGCCACACCTTAGCTTCCAAATGGTGTTAAGATTGTAGAGACTGAGGTCTCATTTCAGTGCAGGAGTCACCATTTGGGCACCAAAAGGCCTGTTTTAGTGGTTTCCTCCCAGCCAAGGAGGTCAGGAGGTCCTGTGAGCTCCTGAGGCTGAGGGACACGTTTGACAGCCATACCTGAAATAACAACTTGGCCTTGTGCCCAAACACTTTCCATCACTGGAGCTTAATAATTTTGCTCCATTGATTTTTCTAGTTGCCCATCCAGAACCTTCATGTCAGCATTTTACATAAAATGTCACCTTGAACTGTGAACATCTGTTCTGTACTGCAGCAAGGAATTCTGATGGGTTTGTTTGTGGTGTTTTCTGCAGATCCATGGGAATGTTGGAAGTCGTGGGCTGAGCGAAGGCAGGAAGATGCTGCTAAGCTGCAAGCACCAAAGATGTTAAACGAATGCACTACTGAACCTAATGTCTATTTTGATAACAGCCATAGTGCTTATTAATAACTCCAAGGCAAATGGGAGGCTCTGGGAATGCGCTGCTGCAGGGCTTGGGACTGGTCTACCCAAAATAGACAGAATTGCCTTAATGTGGGACTACTAATGTAGCACCAGGACGAATGTTACATTAACTATGCAGAGTGCTGTGGGAAAGGTTTAGCCCCTTGAAAATTCCCTGAGGCAGTGCCAGAGCTTTTTGGTTAAGTCACAGGTAAGACCTTTACCAGAATTCCTTTCCCCAAGTGTCTGAGCAGCCAGCGCACCAGTGAACAGTCTGCTACTGCTTTTTCTGTTCTATCCAGGCCTGTTTGGGTTGGGGTCTTTTTTTGTTTCCTAAACCAGAGGAGAGCTCTCAGGCAGCAGTTGAGGGGTGCCAGTCCCTCCTCTGTGCACGCCCTCGGCACATGAGGTTCTGTGGGCTGTCCCTTTCCGAAGGAAAGGCCCCAGGGCTCCTTAGCAGGTTGGTGTTTACAAACCTCCATTTTTGTTCTGGCTCCCAGTTGTGTGCCGTGCTTGCTGCACTGCTTGTCCGGCGCAGAAGGGTACTGTGCCTTCATCCTTTGTTGTGTTGGGGTTTTAATTTAAAAAAGAGAGAAAAAAGTACACTAGACTCTGCTGCTTCCCAAACGTTCCTTGTATTTTTACAAAAATAGGCTTTTACACTTCTTCCAGGTGATGGGGAAAATAGTCACTCTTTGTCCTTTAAGAAAACTGGATCATGACTTATTTTCAGGAATGCTTTTTGATCAGCAGCATACAGAAAAGGGTACTAAATCTGTTTGTGTTTTTAAATCTCTGTGAGCTAACAGAAACCAGGGATCTCCAAGGGGAGGATGTGTCTGTGCCAGGGATGGGCAGGTTGGGAGACAGAACAGAGTCCAGACAGGTCAGGCAGCGCTGCCTCTGTCTTCCTGAGCAGATGAAGACAATACAGTGTTTAGTTTTTAATTTCAATAAATTTAATATACAAAACTACATGTTGAAAATAAAAATATAATATGCAGTTTTTTGCAGTGTTAACTAACTGAATTTTAAAAGTACAATTTTTTTCTAAACAAGTACTCATTTCTTAACAACATGGTAATTAAGGTCATTTCAAAGGCTATGGTTGAAGCAAACATGTCAGTCACCAGTTGATAGTGTTTTGCACAAACAGAATCCAAACCTAAAAGACTTCTGGGGCAAAGGAAGAGAAGATAAACATTTTTCACCTCTTTTACTGCATTATTAAGCGTAACAATGCAACCAAAGTAACTGGAAAGCTGCTGCTGTGGCAAAGCTGGAGTGCAGGCTCTAGGAGGAAGATTATTACCGAGTTTCTGGAATGCTCTTCCAGCTGTGGAATCGTGCCTACACCGTGTCGTGCCAAGCTGTGTCCCAGAGTGTGCAGAACCAGTGTGCAGAGGGGGATCAAGTGGCCTCAGTCCAGCTGGGCTGCACAGGCACCTTGGCAGGAGCAGGGGGTGGTCACAGCTCCTGCTTTGGCCAACAAGAACCACTAAGTGAGCTGCATTAAGTCACCCACTTTCTCCCAAATGCCAGAGGTACAGCTTCACTTGGATCTAACATCCTTTTAAGTGGTAGTGTGCTCCCTCTTGCTGGCCAGCTTTTGTTTGTGGAGTTGGCCCCAGTTCCCTGGCCTGTCTTCTCCAAGGGCTGGGTGGTGCTTGGAACATTGGCTTTGTCATACTTTGTTTTTTGAAGAGCAGCAGCCATTTATTCCCAAATGCCCTCTGTGCAGACACAGGGCTGCCTTTCTATAAAATGTATCACTCTGTGCAGTTACCTTTCCCCTGCCCAGCCACTGGTGTTGATTTGTTTAAAAACCAGAGCCTCAGTCTCACAGTGGCCTGGCACTTCCCTTTCTCTTTGCAAGGCCACTGGTGTTACTCTCCCGGAGCAGAGCCCAACCAGGCCCCACTGCATCCCCCAGAATGGACGGCAATAGGGTATGTCTGAGACCACAAATGTTCACCATCAATTAGCACCTCTCTTCCCAAATTAATTAGTTCTAGACAGGAGGAGAAACCTTCACCCCTCTTCCTGGGAGGGACTCAAAAGAGCTGCTTTGCATGACTATGGCTAAACAAACCAAACCCCCTTCTCCTGCTTTCAGCTCTTGCCACTGGTTAGCAGCTTTCCATGGAGACAGTAAGAACATGGAACCACATTTCCTCTGGTTGATGCTCAATTCCAGCTTCTTAATGCCCTGGCAGACACGAGCAGCTGCTTTCTTTACCAAAGCCCTCTTAGGTGAGACCAAGAGCACTGGGCCGAGTGCACGTGTTCAGAACTGACCACAAAGCCTTTTTCAGCAGAACATGCAGGAACAGCCACTCTATACTGGTATCACAGGTAAGCTTGGACATGGGGCTGCAATATGAAGTGCAAGCTGGCTTGGGTTACATGACACTGGCGTTACACTACAGCAAACAGCAGGGAGGGGACAGAGCTGCCCTGGGTGGGACTTGCCTCTAAAAAGCGGGACCTACTTGGGGACAAGGAACAAGATGTAACTGCACTTTAGGGCTGATCTTTCCTCTGCTTCAGACAGATTTGTAAACAAAGTACAGAATAGCAGAGTTGTAGGAGATCACAGAAACCTGCCCAAGTGACGGACTTTTGTGGTAAATAGAGGAAAAAAGTAAACTAGCCTATTACACACACACAACTGCAGTTCAGTAACTTTCAGAGAGATGCCTGTCCTGCTCCTCTGGATGCACAGACAAACAGAGTTATGGCTAGGGAATCTTTCCCTATCTCTCAAGGGCTTCTCCAAATGAATTTCAACCAATAATCTGGTCAAAATAATGTAAACGTTACTTTTTAATGTCTACAGAATAACCAGAAATGGCATTAGGATGAGGTCAGAATGGAGGTCTTGATTGTTGTTTCTTACATGTCCATCTACAGACAGTACAAGGTTGGAATTTCACTTTTTATTTACGCCCCAGTGATCTTTGCACCCTTTGAGCATCGAGAGTACACGACTGTAAGTCTTTAAACATGAGCATTTTTCTAAACAGTAACAGAAGTGGATTAGCTGCAAGGATAGCATAGCCATGTTGTAGTATAGAAGCTGCCCTGATCCTCTGGTTGTTGACAATGCATAGAAGATTTAGAATTATGGAACAACTGTCCCGCCCCCTCCCCCCCTTCCCCAATAGTGTTAACAAAAGCTTAATTTTCCAGTTTTAAAGTGCAAATGATTCAGATACAACTGCTGCTGGAACAGGTCTGAACAGAAAATGAAGTCCTCTTATGAGATGTTTTCCAGAATATAAAAGATGAGCTCCATTATGACTGGCCCCTCACTCAACTGACAGGCCCCTCCATGAATCACTGGCACTAAGGCACTGTCCAGGTCATTCATGTATTGAGAGGGCAGTGGCTGTCCATTGCTCCCAGCTTGATAACCAACCTAAAAAATACAAAGAGTGGGTTTTAAGAACAGGATACGAGGCTGTGAGTCAGGGGGCAGGAAGGGGGGAGGAGCTGTGGCCTCTCCCAGGGAAGTCGAGCACTTGAACTTGATCAAGCAGGCACTAAAGCACCTTTTCCCCTTGTCTTTGTCCTTGTGTTCCCAGTGGCTGCCTGGGCAAAAGGAGCCTCTTTTTTCTCCTGGTTTTTCAAAGCAGCTCCTTGGGATCAGCAGGACCCTCACACAGCATTAACTGCTGGCAAAAAGGTCATTTTAGTCTTCTCTGAGCACGGAGCAGGTGCTGCTTGTGCCATATGGAGGCCAAGCCTGTGTTAATTCAGGCTGGGCAGTGGCTCTAACAGATGTCCCAAAACACCAAACAACAGCCAGCACCACCTGATTAGCATCTGATACTGGTACTTCTTCAGCATCCTCCTGGTTAAAGTGCTGTATTCCCATTCTGGGGAATGAACAAGAGAACAACCCCCCCAGTTAAACCCAAACTATTGAAGACTTACTTGGTCTGAGTCCAGTGTAACACGCAGACCCAGCTTAGTCATTCCATCTTCTTTCAGCAGTTTCAGATGAGGACACAGAGCCAGACAGAAAGCCTTTGCCACATTTTCAGTCAGTCTGCTGTGATCAGCTGGGTCACTCAGACCATTGTGTTGCTCATCATTTTCCAGAAAAAACACCTGAAGGGAAGAGTTAACACAAGACATAACACTTGGCTTTTCTAGAAAATTCAGGTTACTGAGATGTCATTTAAACTTTTACAAATGAAGACTTAAGAACTAACTTCAAGAAAGCCCAGCAAAAGCCCCTGAAGACAAGTCACCTTAGGGAGGAAAAAATTAAACATCAGAAGAAAGATTTAAATTTAAATAGTCCTCTGAAACCTCTCAGATCTGGTCAAAAGTCTTGCTATGGAACTTCACTATGTATTGCACATGGTTTTAATAAAAACCTGCTTTTAAACAGATGTTAAGTTCAGAAAAAATTACATTTTTAATACAAGCCTGAAGATCTCTGCTACTGTTGTCACTGAGCTTGTCTCTGTTGAGCCCAGCTGACCTGGGAAAAAAGGGCACACCGGTGCCAAGCTGCAGAGTAAAGAACTTGGTTCCTCCTCAGGTAAAGTGAAACAGTTCAAGAAATATTTTGACATCAGCATTTGTGTGCTGGCAGAGTCACAGGCACCATCAGCCATGCAAGCAGTTTCTGAGTGATTTATGCCACAGCACTTTAATGTGCAACATTTTAGAGAAAGTGGCTCAAAATAACATTTCTAAGAAACAATTTATATTAAGAGTTGTCTCCATGTAGAAAGGCAGCTTTAAACACAAAGGCAGATGAAACCAACTGTTCTTTGTGTGACACAGCAAGCGTTGTGGTCCCCCCATGCTGAACACCCTGATGTGAGCAGCGGTGGCCGGCGCAGCGCGGGCTGCGACTGCAGCAGTGGGAGGATGTTTCATCCCGCAGGATGCCACCCTGCAGCTCCCTGTGCAGGTAGGGAAGGCACCACAGGCTCGTGGCAAAGCATTTGCTGCTTTCCTGCAGTGAGTGGGGGTGCAGGTGGATGCAGCTCTGGCTGCAGTCCCAGCCCCAGTGCCCACCGCCGGACCCACCTCTGTCCACCGGATGACCTTCCCGTTGGCCTTGTACTCGGAGCCGTGGAATATCTTCACGCTGGTTATAGATTCCATGGATTTGCCATCAATAGGGCTCACAACGCTGCAAAAGGGAGGGAGAAGGGTGAGCTCTGACTCAGCACAAGACCTGAGCTGGACAGAGCCCTCTGCAGAAGAGAATGACCTTGGAATCAGAGGGCAGTTCCTGAAAGGGGTCACATGCACAAAGCAGGCGCAGGAAGGACCTTGCTGAAGGTTTTCAACAAAGCTTTGCAGCGGAGCTGAGATCCTGTAAGATTCTGACAGAATAACAAGGCGTTTCATACAGATTGGATTTTTGCTCATTTGTAAACTCAGTGTAGGCCAGCAATACCTGAAACACAACTTACACAGCCCAGGACTTGATTGCAGAACCTAAGATTGATCTGGAGACCCTGAAACTACAGAAATATCCTTCTTTCTAGGTGCTGAGTCCTGAAATACGGAATCCATCACAACAGCACTTTACTGCCATAAATACTTAAGCCGCCAAATCCACCTTTCTTTTGGCTTAACTATCAAGTGTCCAAAGATACTGTTGATGTTCAGCAATTTTGTTTCCAGCTCTACTTAATGCAAACTAAGCACCAACAGAGCAAAGTGACCACAGTGTGCAGGATTCAGCACTGAGAGTTGGCGACAGATTAGTGGTTTCCAATAACTGGATATTGGCAATGCAAAAAAAATCCATAGCATTGCCAATTTTCTAAATTGATGCCCCAAAGCTCTGGTATCTCAATTCCATTTTTATTACAATTAATTGCATCTTACCACTCAAAATAGAGGCACAGACTTTTAATTCCCATTGATTTGAAGACTCACATGCCTTACAAGATCAATTAAAATTTTTAACAGGCACCAGTGTCAAATGACTGCTCCTCTACTTACCCCTTATTAAAGTTTTTATCATCTTCTACCCACTGAATATGAACGTGTTCCTGAGGGTCTTCAGCATCTACTTTGCCACAGGTGATGGTGAAGTCTTTCATCTCTCTCAAGGCCTGTCTCAAAGAGTCCATGTTCTCAGCAGTTATCTGGACCATCACTCCATCTAGTGAACCAAGAAATCCTCATAAGCCAAGATAAGCCATGCCAAACAGAGCCTATAAAGAAAAAATAAACATCCTTCCTCTGCAGAAGTTAAATGTTCATTTTAGGCATCATGGGTAGCAGTGCTCCATCAGACCATTTCTGAACACTCACATTTCCTAAAATGCAGACCTGCTGAGTGCTGATGAGGGAAAACACAACACTAAGAGGAAGGGCAGCTCCCAGGTGAAGTCAGCTGTAGCAAAGTCCCCGTGAGTTTGCCTCACAACTTGACACCTGCTCCAGGCCACCCTCAGAAACCCCGCATGACCCCGCTCCATTCAGCCATCTCCGCTGTTGGCTCTGGAAGCAGCACTCCAGCAGTGACAGTGTTTGAGAAGTCAGTGCTTGCCTGACAGTGGCAAAAGATACAGAATTTGGATTCACAGAATTAAGGTTGAAAAGACTCCCAAGTTATCCAGTCCAGCTGTTAACTCAGCACCAATTTGGGTCAGTCTCGGTTGTGGCAAAAATAACAGGATTGAAATACTTCCCCATGTAGAGACTGAGTCCTCCTGTGCCTCTGTCTTACCCTAACCACCAATTTAGGCACAGGAAATGGCACAATGACCTGCATGCTCTGGTGTCACTGGGCTGCCTGTCAGCCCGGGGACCCCACCCATGGCTGCATGCTCAGAGCTGCGAGCCTGGAGCTGGTGCAGCACGAGGAGCTCCTGCTCGCCCGCAGGGCTCTGCCAACTGACTGCTCACGTGGGCACCTGGCATCTCTCACCACCGAGGGCAGGAGCACTCCTACACCACTGCTGCCTGCACTGTCACAGCTGCAGGCACCTGAGTGCACAGTTGTGCAGCTCAGCTAGCAGGCACTAACAGCTTCCAGCCCGGAGTACCCCACCGGCGGCTGTTTCTGTGACACAACAACAAACCAAATCCGAGAGGTACCAGCTCAGTGCTCTCAACCTGTCGTGTTCTCATCTGCCCATACAAGCACATAAACAATGCACATTCATACCCTTGCACACTGCAGAGCTATTTGGTAGCAGAGGAAGTTTGGCAGGGCTTCCCCTGCTGGTTGGTGGATTATACATTCTGTATTCCTTAGGCTCCTCGTTCAACCCAAACCAGTAAATCAATCACAGGCTCCCAAGCCAAGTATTTCATATCTTACCCTCATTTTCTTGTGACCCTGTTTTGCAGCATCTGCACAAATTCCTCCTTGTTAAAGGGAACAGGGTGGTTTTTGCTAAGAAGTAGGATAAAGATGAAGCAGCAGCATGACTCCAAGGCCCAAGGCATGTGAGCAGAGAGAGCCCTGCTAGCTGCAGAGCTGAGCTGGGCAAGGAGAGAAGTGTGTTTCAAGCAAGCAGTTCGGTTCTTACCTTCCACTATACTGGATTTGGCAAGGTAGCCTGAAGAGGATTTTAAAGCTCCACTGAACACAAAGAAGCTGGCACCAGTCACTGTAACAACAACAACAACAACAGGAGAGATTTAGTGAGGCTTTCGTCAAAGCAATGCCTTACCCAAGAATCAGGTAGCACAGCTCTATCAGCCAGAGAGGTGATTACCCTGAATCAGGACAAATGCTGCTTGGAATTATGGTGCCTGTATTGCACATCATAAGCTTGGATATGCAAAGCCAAATCACCCAGTTATTTTCTAAACTGGACAACAGTTTTTGTCTAAGTTAATGAGTGCTTGTCTTTTATCACTCTCCCTCTCCATGCCCTACACACCTCTGAGTTTCAGAATTACTAATTTTGGGTAACCAAGTACACAATTAACTTCTAAATGTTCCCACACAGCTGGCAGATTGGCGAGTGAGCTGTTTATGGATCACGCTGTAACACCAACCCACCGGCGAGGCCACAGCTCAAAGCCACCTGACCTAAAGTAGAATTATCTTCAATGACTACTAAGCATCATGAAATCCCTGCTGGAAATCCCTCTTCTTGTCCCATAGGTGAAGTTAACAGAAGTCAGACAAGACCATCAGTCCTGAGTGACATTCCATGCCAGTACACTTGCTGGAGTGACCAGTGATACTTGCAAAACATCCAAATCAGCCTCTGTCTTGTTCTCATTTGGAGATTGTATAAATGTCTTTGCCAGAAATGTCCCCAAACCCACAAAATTTAAATTCTCAGCACATAGCTGCTGCAGCCTTTCAGCCTACTGTAACAAAAATATACCCTGGAAATTAGATGGTCTAATTGAGGTGAACATGAGAAGTTTCTTGAAGATGCATTATTAAAATGCTGCTGTGGTTGGTTATTCCTATTTAACTTTCTGTCCTACTGAACCTAGTCTTTCTTTCACATGGTGTAGGTCAAGCACAGATAACCACAACCTCACCTGCACATCCAATAATGCCAAGGCCAGCTCTCATTATTAATGGAGAGGTGTTGCCTAAACCAGTTCCAGCACAAAGCTGCCCAGTCAGGGACACCAGCGATAAGACTGATTTTCTCTAACAAAAACTGGGTGAAACCCAGCCAAACCCAGCTGTGGCCTATTCACAAAGGCCCACAAAGCTGGGGCAGCGACACAGGGGCCAAGCAGCCGTGCAGAGCAGTGGAGCCAGGGCTCCCCTCACCTTTCCTGGGCTGGTTGTGGATGCTGATGGCCTGTGTCTGGTAGTTGCCGTCATCGTTCTGCACGCACACCAGATGCGAGTCAGCCTTCTCGTTGAAACACGCTCCCCCTGCCAGCACGTGCTCGTTGGATTTGTTCATGGCTTTCATCATCTGCAAACACAAAGGTTTAGCATTTCCACCCAGTTCGTCAAGCACTTCCATAAATAGGTGGTTCTTGGAGCAGTTTAATTAGAAGCTTCTCAAGTTCTCATATTCCATGTCAGGTTTTAGCACTCAGAACTATAAACTGCTTTTGAGAAGAGGGTTCAGGTCTTTAACTGCCTGGCTGCTTTGAAGTGCCATCTTTTGTGCAATTAAAATAAATGGACAGCTGAGCTATGGAGGTTGCAAAAGCTGTTATCTCTACCTGGTTTTAAAAATACAGGGGAAAAAAAACCATGAGAAAAACCCTGGGAGGAAATACTTGGCCTGTTTACACAACTACAGTTGTGTATGACATAAATCATAAATGCCCCTCCACAGTTCAGTGCCACATGGGCACTCAGACTGGGGCCATTTCATCCTGTTCTGCCATGACCAGACACCAAAACTTTAGTGTCTCTGTGCTTCGCCGGCATGAACTGGTGAAACTGGAATCAGTGTTCCCAATTTAAGACTTTTTAAAAAGATCTGAATCATAGACACCCAAAAGAACTTTCTTTCTCTGCAAAGGAGGCCTCCAGAAAGCATCCAAAAAAATTTGTGACACATCTGCCCTTCAGTTCTGCTGACTATCATCTAACATACACCGAGTCACATGCTTTGACAAAATACTCCGGTAGATGATAGAGCTTCTTTTCTTTTCTCCACTATTCCTCTTTGTGGAGGCTCAGACTCAGTGATTTTTGATCCAAAAGAAAACTGAGAGAGTCACCCAACTCTGGAATTTGTTTCAAACACAAAAATGACATGTTTGCTTAAAATAAAAAAAGTCAAATTAAATGACACAAATCCCCCCGCAGTGAAAACCCAGAAAAATGCAGTTATTTGACATCTCCTAACAGCACTCACACTCCCACCTCTGCTTCCTGGAGCTGATAAGCATGCAGGCTACACACAACACATTTGTCTCTCTCAGTCCGACGTAAAACCTTAATTACAGTGTCAGGAACATTAACTGATGCTCGCTATTGACAAATGTGCACAGGTATAATGTTTGGGGAGGAAACTTAATTAAGATTTTGCATCAGACAACAGTGCCTTTCATTATCCAGTTGATCATGTCATGCTCCAGAAACTGGATTTTAGCTCCAGAACAGGCACCTTTGTGGATCCCAGCAGTTGCCTTCAGCACAACAAGAAATAACTGGATGTCGCAACTGCTTCATTAGAAGGTAAATTATTAAGAAATTACAGTCGTCTTTACTGAGGGACTAAACAGGCAACCAGGGACCTCTAAGTTATAGAAAAATTAAATAATTTTGAAGACAAAAATATATATTTAATGGAAAACCTATATGTTGATGTGTGATTTACTAATCACAGGCTGAATTCTCCTCATTTAGTACACGCATGAGATTTAAAATCAGTTTAAGATGAGTTTTTCTCCATAGTCTGAGTAACAGTCTTTTCTAATTAAACAGTGCTTTACATGGAGAAAAAAGTAAAGGTCTGGGGGTTTAATTCATCTTGAGACTGGCTCAGTTGGTTAGAGTAGGGTGCTGATAACACCAAGGTCATGGGTTTGATCCCTGTATGGGCCAGTCACTTAAGAGTTGGACTCAATGATCCCTGTGGGTCTCTTCCAACCCAGAATATTCTGTGAATCTCTGGCTCTTAACTCAAAGTAAACTCATGAAAAATTTCTATTAATTCAACTTTTCAAATGAATCACAAGTAATAATGTTAAATAAGTAACACTTTCTCCATTTGAAAAGTTGAACCCTTGCATCACACCAGGGAGAACCCAAGCACGATGCAGAGAATTCCCCGACACAGGAATTCCCTCTGAGTCCTGCTCAGTTCATGTCTGGCACAAGTGGAGCTGACACCTTGCAATCACCAGGCACAGCCGACACTGAACTGCATCAACTGTGCCATTCCAGACTGAATTCATTCAAACCTCGCTGACCTCTTCCATTCTGGCACAACTGCATCAAAAATTAAAGCACCTTTTAACAGACCCTTTATCTTCTGGCTTCATCAATTTCATCTTTTTCAAACTTCATAAAAGAACACTTTTTTCCCAATGAATTTCTTTTTTCTCACTTATTTAACTCAAATGCTTCTTGCGGGGAATTTCCCTCTTGAGATAAAGCTGCGTTCTGCTCTGATCTTACAAGAACTTTTACAAATATAATTCTGCTCAGGAGGTTTGCTCTCACCCCAACTCTGACAGGTTTCAAACTACCAAGTTACCCCCTTTCTCTTCAGACAGAATACGAAATCAATCCCCTTCTCCACTGTTCCCTTTTATTACTGTTCAAATACCTCCTCCCCCAGCTTTCTCTAGTTAGCAGCACTAACTCCTACAGATCCTGACTGATTTTCTCACACCAGAAATTAAGTACAAAATTTTGATGTTGAGGAAACTTTTACATAAAATAATCATCAATCCAACAAATACTACGAAATGCTTTGAGTGGGAACACACAGCACAAATGAGAAACGCTAATGCATTTTTTCTTCCTAGTTTACCTCGAATGTAAAGTTTGTCGACTTGCTCAAATCAAACACATGACACTTTATGTAAACGGTTCAAAAACCTGAAGAAAAAGAGTTTAAGAGTTTAATTAATACTAAATGGAGCTGCATTCTTCCTGTGCAGCCAGGTTCATTCACTTCTGAAAGCCGTGTGCATCATGCAGTTACTATTTGCTTTCGAAGCAGTTTTCCCTAGTGTAGTGAATAAAATAAAAATTCCTTTAGATCCCAGGTACTCGAATCACAAAGAAACTGCACACAAATGTATGTATTATAAGCATTACCTCATTATATCTGTTGCTAGGTATTTTGATGCTGGTTTTTCTGACTTCCATATCAACCACTAAACCTTGGACCACAGGCAGTGTGTACTGGTAGTTTCTGAAGTCCTGGTAATTAAAGCAAGATTCTAAGTTAGGGATCATGATCATCATTAACACTGCATGTTTCATAACTATCCTGGTGACTACTACTTAACCCATTCAAATAATTGTTAGCAGTTACTGGAAGGCAGGGAGGGACAGAGACACCACAGCGTGTAACCCATGTAATTGCAATACACAAATGAAAAAACATCGTGACTGTTAGTCATTTCACACATTTTCTTACATCAAAATTAATGTTCTCCAGCCTTGAATATCATCACTGTATTAAGACAATTTGCTCTCTGTGTTCTGTTACATTACTAGATGGAGTTATTAGTTTTTCTAGCAGTGAGATTAAGTCATGCATCAAAGAGAATTTCCTATATTGAAAATATTTGCAAAGTAGGAAGAGATAATAACCTCCCTTCAGTCGGAGCGCTGTGTAATCAGAGTGCTGTGACTGCACACTGTGATGACCCAGTGCTTCTGAAGAAGCAATCTGAGCAAATAAAGCACTTATTTCAAGATCCAAGCATCCTCCAGCAGCCAGGTTTGGGATGTTGATTTGGGTACCTTGTTACAATTCACTGTGTTGTTGAAAGCTAACACCCACTCTCAGTAAAAGCAGGTAAATTCACGCAAATCCCCACTACTTCCTCTTGCATCTCCTAAACCTTCCAGCTACTCCGTGCACCTGGAGCCCCCATCTCCCCACACGGATCCACTCACACCAATGAAATGCACAAATTCCATCACAGACTTACTGCAAGGAGGTTCATGATCGTGTGTCCAGTCTCTCCAAACAAAGGCTTACGGAATCTGACACTAAAAAGTGGGCATGGATAAACTAGAATAAAACAGAACAGAATAGAACAGGTCAGATGGAAGTTTACATACTCAGACTCTGCAAAACCAGACCTAAATACCATCTCCTTGGTTGAATGTGGTAAGCAGCAGCAAAAGAAGAAACTGCGAAGACTGGAATTTAAAAAGCAAAAGGGCAGAAGGGTTTAGCATTCTAATGCACCTCACATGTGTGTCATGGCTGCTTGCCCACCATGCTAGAAACAAGAACAATTATGTGGAAAGCTTACAGGTGCCACACTGCGGACTGAACTGAGTGACCTGGGCCCTGATGGCAAAGATGACCTTTCTAAATGCTTTTTTCAGGCTACTTCTCAGAAATGGCTTCTATTTTTGTACAACCATCCTGCTGCTCTCCACTACAGCACCATCAGTCTGTCAGTACTGTGGCTGACACGTGACATTCAAGATAGCCCAAATTATTTTATTTCCTGTTTTCATTACTTCATGAGAGGGTGGCAAACTCTACACGGGTATGTCAAAAACAATTTAAAGGACATTTATGGTATGTCAGTGATGTAAAATATCTGCATTCCTTGGCTGACTTATCCATACCTGTAAAACATCTGTGATGCAATTCTGAGTGCAGGGCATGGATCTGGCTGCATGACGTTATGTTGCAGCAGAAGCCATCACAATGCCTGGAACATGACTCATGCACTGGTACATAATGCCAAGGTTTCCCAAACATATGTTTGAAGGAGGATTCCTAAACTATCCTCAGGCAAACACTCAGCCTGACTTCCCCAAATGCCACACTCCCAGCTCCCAGTGTGGTCAGAAGGGGCTGCAAAGTGCTCAGCATCATGTGAATAACATGAGGATTTTCTGATGGAAATCAGCTCCAGCCTCTGCACACTGATTTGACACCTGAAAGCACCACACACCACACAGTGACCAACCCATGCACAGTGCCCTGAGGCACCAACAAGGGCCGAATTTCCCGTGTCTGCCACCCTGGTTTCAAGCAGCAGCTCAGCTACATCCCAAATGCACCGAATTCCCTGAGCCTGAGCTGCTGGGCTGATCTGTGGATGCTCAGCAGATGTTTTCTGCACACCCAGCAACCCCCAGGGCCTCCTGCATCTGATCTGCACAGCCAGCAGCACTGCACACACGGCTGGATTCTGACACTCCACCAGCAAAGAGGATGGAAGGAAACCCAGGACACAAAAGCAGCACTTTCCAGAGAGAAACTGAGGCAGTGCCCTGCAGTCACTACTGGCTCAGCTCAAAGGAGCATGCCTGAATCCAAACCACAGCTATAGGAATGATGCAAAGCCCAGCTTCCCAATATATCACAGCAGGTACTTTTGTTTGTCACTATCAAAACACTTCTTTCTGTGCTCAAAACCAGATGTCACATCCAAAATATGAGCATTTTTGTTTGTTTTTCTGAATACTGATGGGAATAAACACACTACTTAAAAAATGCCCACATATATACACAAAATCCTACACATCTTTAACACAAATGTTTCTTTTTAGGACAAGTTTAACCTTCAGCTCTCATCCTCAGATGGCCAATTTTGAGGATTTTATTTTCCTCTTCCAGCAACATACATATTTTGTGGAAAACTCCCAATGTTCTCAAAACTTTAAAAGTTAAAGAGACAAATCTCTGTACAGCATATTATAAAACTTATTTTGTTAAAATGTGATGAAAAAGTTCTGGAAAAAATTAACAACAGACCATTTTCACAGTAATTTAGATTAATGAGATCTGCCAATTAAAACTGCAGATGAGTAAGACATACAGTTTTTGGCCCATCATGGTGGACAAACTGCCAATAATGTCTTCGCTCCAGCAATGGTAAATGTCTTTTAAAAATTATTTTATCTTAACTTTATGCTCATTTCATGCTAACGGCTAAGATTTTGTTCACATGAAACATTCTCTCCAGCCCATTTATTATTAGTTGCAACAGAATTTTTGCAATAAACTGCCAAGTTTGTTGCCCCTGCACACATATTGTTACCCTCTGGAAAATGAACCTAAAAGCAAATGCTCTTTCATTTCAGCGTGGAAAGAGCTTAACATCTCAAAGGCTCTCCCATGTGCTAACTGCACCAGCTAATCAGACTTCTGCCCATAACTCTCAGGTCACTAAACTGACACAAACAGCTGCTCAGAACTAGACTTGTCTCCACAAAAATCTCCCTGATGACCCAGCAGAGTTGTAAAAAGGCTGTAGGTCACATCACCACCCCAGTGCTGCACTGTGGGTCTGACACACGCAGCTTTTCCTGGCCTGTTTGAGCCTGGGTGGCTCTGACAGGTAACAATCCATGGCTGGGGGGTGTGCTCTAAAGCAGAACTCACCCATCCCCTGCAGAAGTTACTCAAACAGTGCCTGCTACTCACGCCTGTATTCAGCTCCGAGTCTCAGCATCAGCCGGATGGGGAACACTTTAGCCCAGGGAGTCTCCCACTTCTGGATGAGGATGCCAAACAAGTACGGTGGGGTTGGGAGCACCAGGTCTTGCAGGGACTGATACGTCGCTGCAACGTACAAGAACCCTCCGTGTTCTTTGCTTCCAAGGAAGCTCTGGCTGAAAAAGGAATGTCCCAGGTTGCCAACAATGTTACCTGTGGGGAGAAAAACCCAGTTCATTACTTCGCTAGATTGAGAGCTGTATCAAGACTGTCAGGACTTTTTCAGAAGGGAAAAAAAAAGACGTATTAAATTCACTTTGCTCCCTGAAGCATTAATGTGTATTAACCACATCTGAAACAGTGATTTCCTGCACACAGGAGCTCAGGTTACCTCCTGTGCAAAATTGCTTCAACCCGGCCTTGAACACTTCCAGGGATGAGGCAGCCACAGCTTCTCTGGGCAACCTTTGCCAGGGCCCCACCGCCCTCACAGGATATCCCAGGAGAGCTCAGGCCAGGATTGCTGCTAAGGTGGTACCTGAAATCTCCCCTTGGCACTACAGAAACACCCACACAAAGCCTGTTTTCAGTGCCTTACAGATATTCAAGGGGCTTCCACTGCAGAAACTGCTGTTGATTGAACCAAACTCTTAGATTCAGCTGCAGTTTAAGGAGAGATATGCACCTGGTCAAACAATTAATGTCCACTGGTTGTCCTTCCATTCAGGCAAACCACTGGGGTGCCGGCTCAGATATGTATTGAAGATCTGGGTCATTTCAAGAATTACACAAAAGACTGTTTATTTCATTAGTACACTTAATGTAAAATGCAACTGAGAGAGACACAGGGGAGAAACATCACTAATTTTTATTCACATTTTCACTCTTTGATGCTTCTAATTTCCAAAAACGTTTACACTCAAATGGCTGAATGAATCTGAATGTTCATTAGGTTATTACAGCATCCAACACAGCATTTAACATCGAAGCAAAGAACCATGGTGTGATTCCTTTTATCAAATGACAACAACAGCATGCAAATAATGTACAGAACAGCTGATCACAATTCTCCATAGGAAGATGTGAATATTAATAGTGCTGATTTGCTCTCAAACAAAAAGACAATTTCTGAGAGCGTGGTGTGCTTGATCACCACTCATGAGGAATTGCATGGGATTGAGGTACTCATGCAGACCTCCTGGGCTTCTGGAGCAAGCCCAGGCTTTCCCACCTGCAGACAGAGACTGCTAAGTAGGAGTTTCTGCTCTTTCTCCACCACTTCATAACAGAGTGTTTGTATCTGAACTCAGGGCAGTGATGTGCATGTCTCCATCTGCACATCCACTGGACACCACCTGGAGAGTTTCTTCCTTTTACACACAGGAGACACACACAGACCAATGCCAGGTTTTAAGTAAGTAAAAATATGAGTTGCAGAAGTGATACTTTGACATCCTCAGTAATACAAGTTATGAGAATATTACAGCTATTCCAGCCCTCCCTCTGGAGATGTGGCAATGCTACTTTGCACCCCCTCCAGACCATGCTGCCACAATCACCACTGAGTACCGTCCTTCACATGACCTTGGGTCCTCTGGCTTTAGATATAGGGACTGGCAGGTCTGTAAGCAAAAGGCTCCTTTTATACTCCAACTAACAAATAAGCTCAGGAGTTCCCTTGTTTTTCAAATTTGAGGGTCCCTTGGAGGATTTTTTTTTCTGTACCCACACAGCGCTGCACGAAGGTGACAGTTTTCGCAGGAAAGGCAATCCATAGCAGGGTGGGGCTCATTCAAAACTTGCCACTGTCCTGCAAAGCCAACCTGTAATTCTACAGATATACACAAAGCTGACATGATCACCCAGATCAAACTCCAGAACTCTTAAGAGTGGCTACAACTTCTCAGCTGAGCATACTTGATGAAAAGTAGCTACTGGTCAAACTACCATGAATAACAGAGCCACATCAAATGCCAGCTGCCGAGAATCCCTGCTGCTGCCATGTGCAAATGCACCTCTGTCAGCTGTGCTGTGACACTATTGCCTGCTCAGTGACTACACCAATGCACCAACTTGGGCATCCTGCTAGTGAGTGCAGACCAGTGTATCCACTGGTGTTCATGAGAAAGATTTTCACTTATCTAAAATAGCTGCTGGCACTGGTTTGCTTTTGCAGTTCCCACCTACCCTCACTAATCGCCTCTTCTTCATTTATACTTCCTTTTCCCCTTCCCATCTGTTCTTACCCAAATAGAGCTACAGGCCTGATAATAAAATTACTTGCTGAGGTTCTCGGTTCCAACAAAACGACCATAATAATCCTTTTTACCCTTCAAGTGTATGACGTGTATGAATTGCCAAATTGCACTGAATTCTGCCCCCTTTTCTGTGTATTTTCTGTGTGCAAGAGGCCAGCCAAAGTGCAGCTGTACAATCCCGTATGGATCTGAGACGTGTGGCACTGCCCACTGGAATGACAAAGCAATCAGACATTTCCACTTGAGACTGGTGCCAAGTGCTGCAGCAGAAGGGGATGACTACTTATTTTTTCCGTTTCAGGAGATGGAGCTTCAAGGCTCACACGCCTGGGATGCCTTAATAAGAATTTTTCAGCCAACAGAAACACGGAAAAAACCCTTAGAGTGGAATCTGCAACTCAGCTGTTCAGCCCTTTCCTTCCATAAGCCACAGCATTATAAATTACTCCTTCTGACACAAGCAGCTCGCACAGTGCAAGCTCCAAGAGGCTGCCACTACTTTAAGAGGACAAATTATTTGGATTAGGTAGCTGTGCTGCAATTCATTATTTATAACAGCATAAGAGCCTGGATGTGGACAGCATGGGAAGAAGCAAGTGTTTTCCTACACACTTCTGTTGTGCCCTTTTCAGTCAGCACAACCAAGTCAAAAAGCCTCTTTGGGCTTGTCCCACAGACATTTCTGCACTGAGCAGGGTTTGTCAGCCTTTCCTGCCCTGTCTCTGAAGGTGGTTCCAAGCCAAGGCCCCACTGAGAAGTTGCTATTACCAGCCTGACATTGTCAAACCCAACCCACTGCACCATTACACATTTTAAGCACAGAACTGTTTCTGAGGCTTGTAGAGAAAGTGTAGGCGTCAGAAAAACCTTCCAAAATAACTATCCTTTGCAAAAGCGTGTAATTTAATTTAAAACATATCACAACTTCCTTTCTAATGAGGCAATCTCAGAGTGAGCAGAAAGGTGCCTTTCCATATATTAAGTTCCAGCACCTGACATCAGACAACTGACATTATTTAGGAAGTGCTTTAAGTGTGCATGATGCATCTAAAGCAGTTCTGCAGGAGCTCAGTACTTATTCTCTTCTCAAGTACACTGGGTTATCCTTGACTTTAAATCTTAAGCATCTCTACAAAGTTCTCTAGAAAAAAAAGATGCTTTTATCCATTGATGTCGTGATCCATGGTGTTTTGAATTCTTCAATTATTTCAGATATCTTTCTGTGATGAACAGTGTGCTTTGTATAGCAGTTTGGCAATCCCTTCTGGACTCAAAATAGTCTATACCAGGAAAGATAAAGGGGAAAAAAAAATTCCTGCATTTGTTTATTGCTCTCAATATGTGGTGAAGCCACATGAATGTACTTTCACCAAAAAAGCAGTGAGGTTAAATTCTTAATGTATGCTTCCTATCTTTTGGCTAAAGCCAGGTCAAAAAAAAGGTACTGGCATCCAGACTCAGGGGAAACATTTATACGTGGCTTGGGGAAGTCAGCTGCATCCATCCACCCTCATTCTACTGCCATCCATTGCAGCCAAGAACTGCCACGTACCAAACACTGCTGGCATGCCAAAAACCCCAGCATCCCAGTCCTGCAGCAAGAGATGCAAAGCAGTATTTACCTGTGAACAATCCTGCCAGATGGATTTTCTTCAAGAGCAAATGAGCACATTTCCTTTGGAAAAGGAACACAAACCCAATCACTCCAAGAGCCATGAAGAGCCACGGAAGAGTCAAGACCGTGAATGCACCTTGCTGGCACAACACATCTGTAGCAGATGCCAACACTGAGAGAAACCATATGAACTCCACATTCAAAGTTCTGGCCACAGTCAGCATCTCTTTATTGAACACTTTACAGATTGAAAGTAATTTGGAAAGAACTTATTCCTGTTGCCAAGGGCCGTAATGCTTCACTTACTATCAGTGAGAGCAGCAGCTGCCAGCATCTAAAACTTTCTCAGGCTGCTCTGTGGCAGTCTTCCAAACATCACTCACACACCTCATATGAAGTTTGATTTTGTCTCCACCTTTCCACAGACCAGTTGCAGGGGTGTATTACTCAGTTAAGCTGTTCTCTTCAGAACATCTACATGGGCTTCTTTACAGAACTACTGTTAACTACCACCATATTTAATTAAAACCAGGCTGGGTAAAAAATACACTTACAGACTGTGTCTGGGATAGATCCACCCTCACAAGGAATATCCCGAAAAACCAGGGTGTCCACAAAGCCATTTCAGGCAGTTGCCAGATTTACATTTCCACTACAAAAGTAACAGTAGCTTTTATTGTCTTCCAGCACAGAGCTGATGCACTAGGGCATCTCTGGCAGCACTACATTAACACATCCAACTGCCTCAAAGTACCCATTCAGATGGACAGAAGTTCTCATTTTCCCATTCACTGCCAGGCTTATAGCCAACAGACAAGGATAATCATGGGATTACTACTACAGCAGTACAACTACTACAACCACAACAGAAATCATTAGCTTCCAATTTCAAAACAAGAAAAGCAACACAGCAGGGAGCTTGATGGCAGAGGGGCCAGAGGAAACATAAAGTGATGAAAAGTGAGCAGCAACGAATACTTGCCTTAACTGACAACTTAATTTTTGTATAACTCACATGCATACAGCCTATAGTGAAAATGCCATTTTTCCTTCAAAATCTCTCCGCAACCACCCTGCCAGAGCCACCCTGCAAATGACACCCAGCACAGAGGGCAGGACTCAGCCTCCAGGACAAAGTTATCCCTTCAGGAAAGCAGAAACATCTGGGAAGAGGCACAAGCACATAAAAGTTGGTGCTTCTAAGCTTGAGCACAGAATTCAAACTACTAAATTCATGAGACTCATGAAGAAATAATTTGCCACGGATTGGGCTTTAATCAAACAAACAAAAGGGGATGCTGTGTTCTTCAGCTGAAAACAAATCCAAGAAACCTAAAATCACTTCAAAGCAAAATCAACATGGCTAAAAGTAATTCTTATTTCCATTCCAATAAAAAGCACTGTATGTGCCTTTTTATTTTATTACTGTTTTGAAGAAAACTTATACTAAAGGAAATAAATAAAAAACGTCCCTAGAATTTATTTCAGCTCCCGATAAAGAATAAATTTAAGCCAGTGTGTTATATAATGAAAAATGAAATGGTGAGGCAGGCTTTTAAATAGTCTCTAAATTCTGCTGGGAATTCTTGTTTGCTCTAAATGTCCATCATCTCATTGCCAGGAGAGGTGCAGTACCTCTGAAATGAACAGCTTGGAAAGCACGGCTCCACCTACAAGAGCAGGAAAACTGCTCACCACTTCCAAGGGACTGCAGACACCAAACTGAAACCCCTACAGCATCACCTCCTCTCTGCCTGAATAATGTTTAAAGCAGCCAGAGGTACAAATATGCTAATAGATCCTTCTGCCTCTCGAACAACACGTGCCTTGGAAAGGAAAAAAGGATGGATATGGGGAGAGCATTCCAAAGTGCTTTGGGAGTTTATCAAGGTGCTCTATCTACAAAACCTGCAGGCATGATACAGTAACTGAAGGTGTCTGTCTACTCATCCTTCATGTCTGAAACACAACACACAGCAGATCCTACCTAAAGAAAACACACAGTGGAATTCTTCAACAGTGACATTTGGTTTCTGATTAAGAATTGTACAATAGTAAGCAGCTCTTTGCACCAGTGGAATTGTAGGATATCAAATTACTACCACTACAGTACTAAAAAAAGAATTCCAAATACATTATGTAGGAGTTATAAATTATGTATTTCTGTAGTGTAATTATACAGAACTTCATAGCAATATACACACCAAGCTGGATTTATATCTGCAATATACATATATACACATTTATATACACATGCTTGCCATTTTTCCTATCTATCTCCCCCTGAACAACATCATTATAAGACAAAGAATTGCAAATGAATTGAGGTTTAGAAAGGCAGTTGTTTGCCATGCACACAAGATCCATTATGACATGTGATAATAATACATTCTGAACCTGGCAACCTCTCTGGACAAGCTGACCTTTGTTGTACAAAGATATTTTAGGAAACAAATATCTTTCATTATTTTATTAAAGTACTGGATTCAGTCACTCCAAAGGCATTACGAATGATAAACAGAACCTCTTGTAAATGTATTTTCAGCATATAACCTTAATGTGATCCAATTCCACGTCTGGAAAACAAGCTTTATTTTATGATCAGTGGAACCAAATACCTGCATTTTTCCTTATGCAAGGATTTTTGAATTCTAAGGTCCAACAATAATACTACAAGTGGAAGCCTATTTACTTAGCAAATGTAAAATGTGCAATGGTTTATATAAAAATCTTGCAATCGAGATACAAAAATTCAAAATTCAAGGATAATTTCTGAAATGCTCTACAGTTCATTCTGGGCACACATATACATATATTATTTTAAAATATAAACAGGATCTCCATAGTGTGGGAATAGACACAGGTACTATGAGAATCAAAATTCTGAACTACCTGGTCTGGGGATATTGAACGTACTGTCCTCAAGAATTCTCAAAATTTTCTTTATGTCTGGAAGGTCTTTGGAGCAGCTCCCCAGGTTACCAGCATTTTATTTGGTGAGGTGACTGGAACACTGGATACAAACAATCAACAACTCATCCCCCCTATCAGCTTTGATCCTTATTCACTTATATTCTTTCATACAAAAAGAGCCATTTGCTGTGACAAAAATGTATCTGGCCCTGTATGATCATCTACTCAAAGCATTTTTAACAGAGAGCATTCCTACCTGCTAAGGCATCCCGGTAAAGTTGCACAAAATGGTTAAAGATATCCTTAGGCAAACATTTCTCATCAGGCAAACACTGCAGGAGGATGACAATCTCCGACTGCCCCACCGCGTGCATGCCTTTCGTGGTGAAACACCAGCACTTCCTGTTCACATCTGCACAGATGGAAACATGCATCAGCAGAGCACAATTGCATAAAGGATGCCTAAATTTCACTGCAGGAAGACAGCTCTTGCGAGAATCAGTTTTACAGCATGTATTGTTGTGTTATCTGTCACACGGACAAATTACGTCCTACAGCTGTTACCGTGAGAGCAAGCACATCCAAAACAAGAGCAGCTCAGTAATTCCCATTTACAGCTAAGGAAGAGCCAGAGCATTACAGCTCCCAGTCAGATCTTGGGATTAACACCACACAGCAGACTTTTAGCAGTTTCTGTATTCAAATGAAAGGACAGGATTTAAATGTGAAAGAAGGAGCCTGGGAACAGGCCAGGCTGTTGGCTGTGCGTAGCGTGATCCTGACAGCTAAAGCAGCTTCCAACAGTGATATCTCTCTTAATATGGAGAGCTGGATGTCAGGTGTCTCCATGAGACCTCACTGTGTTGTTCTGCTTCACAGGAATGTTTGTAATGACACATGCTCTGAGCTTCATTTCTTGAGAGTACTGAGTTACTGAAATAAAACCTGTAACATATTACCTTTTTATACATATGTAAAACACTGTACTGCAATCTAAGAGATGCTGAAAGGTTTATGAACAATTTATTAATACAAAACTGTCCTTCCCAATTTCTCCATCATGTTTCTACCCAGCAGAGATCAGCTGAGGACCTGGCATGAGAAGCCATCCGTTTGCCTCCCCACTCCCCCCTCGCACAGGTACGCACAGGCACAGGCCAGAGAGGGACAGAGCAGGTGCACAGTGGAACAGAACCTCTGCATTTTTATGGGATCCCATCTGCTTTTTCCAGAATGGGATGACAGGGGAGTAAGTGAAGCAACCAAAGGCAAATGGGTGAGAAAACACCCTGCCCTACCAAGCTCTACAGGAGACACTGATCTCCAAACCTGAAACGGAAGGCTCTCTCAGTCCAGTTTATATTTTCTACACAAAATTATCTCTACTGATACCTAAATGATCAGAAAAGGGCCTTTTGCCATTTAACTTAATATGGCTCAGTACAAAGTTTCCAACCTGTACACATTTTCTGAGACTATCCTACCAAAGGATAACGCTGCTGTTCCTACTAATAATCTGGATAACATTTCCCCTCTCATAGACCAAGACTTACTTAACAATAAACACTTACAATTTACTATTTTTACCATGGACAGCAAATTAGCATTTAAAACAAATACTAGAGGGTCAGGGCCACCATCCTCCAGCTGCTGCATGACAGAGATCTGAGAAGGTCTCTCTTCCACAGCATAGTCTACGAAAGAAACAAACACCATGAAATCCATAAATTACTGGTACAGACTCTACATTATAATCAGATAACCCCAATTCTAATTCTTTTTACTGTTTTGACCTTTTAGACAAACACTTATTTAAGTATTGCTGGTTTGACTGATCGTTTCCTAGGCTGGTATTTTCAAACTTTAACAGAATTTATGAGATTGCCTCTGTACATCCTTTAAAAAGGTGCAGCTTGTTTCACAAATCAACTATTTTTCAGTATCAACTAGAGGAGAATATTGAAATCAAATTGAAAAATGTGTCACAATGTCAACAATGTCACAATGTCATCCCAAATGACAAAGAAGTTAAGAATTGTTACTTAAATCACAGTAAGGCAGAAGGGCATCAGTCCTGGACTACCATGAACAGCCAACACTGGATGGAACAGATCTGTTTTGAAATTAAATGCTGCTCACATTTTGGTTTTGACACTATCCTGAAATAAAAGGTTACTTCCAGCTTAACATTAGAAATGCACTGTGTCAGCAAAACATCTAGTAGGAATAAAACAACCAAAGAAGAGAAAATAAGTTCACTCCAGGAATGTATTGAAGGATGTCATGAATCAGACTGTGGAAAGTAATTTCCCATAAACAAATACAAATTTTCTAATCTTTTAAAAATTAGTTTTTAATTTTCTGAAGCCTCCTCCATTTGGATCCTCTATAAGGGGACATCACAATGACTGAAAGCTGCACTGTGGGCCAAGATGTGCAATAGTGTTGTTGAATACAGTGCTTGGGGATGCCTCAGACAGAGCCCATGTTCCAACAGAATTTCAGAGAAGGGAAGCATGAATATTCATAAGGCTAATTAAAACCTATCTCTGTGTGAAACATTCCCCACAGTCCGATTAGTGAAGAAATTAGCACATGTTTCTGGACTGCAGTTAATTTTTTGCTTCGTGTTTTACTTGTTACAGGAATTTCATTGCAAGGTGGGGCCTGTCCTGGATGCAAATAGGGACCAATTGTGCAAAGGAGTGGCCCAACATTTACCCACGAGTGCTTACTGAGAATTCCTTCAAATACTCAGTGCACTGCCAGCATCTTATTTTTAAAATAAACACAGTAGCCATTAGGTTATTGCATCTGGTAAGCATAAAAGCTGGCTGCCAAGTTATACCCTCACCTCCTTTTACTCCAGTGGAGATGAGAATTGGAGGAAGACCATCTTCAGGAATCAGATTCATTGCACTGCCAACAGGACTGCCAACCTGAGTTATATTTCCCGAGAATACAGAGGCATTATCAGTCTACAAGAAGCAAACAACAAGGAAGGACAACATTAGAACAGTAATAATGATAAAAATGCAAGAGCTGGCTGGCTAAATTATTATAGATGTAGGTGAAGGAGTCTGTGTCTGCTGAAGAAACAGAAGCACCAAGTAATTTGGCTTTGTAACAATAGATGATCATGTGATGACTCCTGTATGTGAACTACTGCTAGAAAGTCTGCTTAGAGACTGCACCTCCCTTCTCTAACACCACACAAACCCATTTCTTCACAAAATCCTAATGCACCTATTCCCATTTGAACTTCTTCTGGAGTCTCAATTCCACTTACACTCATACACTTACAGTATGGTGGACTTAGCGTTGTTAGATTTTATCTGCACTTTCCTGCACACAGAATTTTGTGACAGAGTATTCTTCTGATGCACACTATGATAATCTTATTATTTCAAACTCCTTACTGACCATGACTCACCTTTTTTAAAGCATGTATTACACAAATATCCTTCACACACCAGCTGTACAGCCAAACAGTTGGAAGACACAGAGATAACAAACATTCTTAGTGCTCTGCTTCAAAAATTCTCATTTCATTTTAAAAAATACGGTTGTTTCAGCACTCTGCAAACATTCAAATAAGGACAACACTTTCTATGCAACATACTAAGACAAGCCTGAGCAGATTTCCTACATCAGTCTTACTGCAGTCACCACAGCAACTCACACACCACTCACAACCAAGGCAAACACAGGATTCTGAGCACCAAACACTCCCTTACTTCTGCTGATAAAGTGTTGTTGGCCATGGGCTTTGATGGATCATGAGACACTGCTAAGGTTCCTGTGGAAGTTGTCCCAGCCACTGTCAGCTTTGCTGCATCAGCAACTTCTCCATTGGGTAATATCCCATCAGCAAACCAAACACGCCTTTGTTCTCTAGGCTGAGCCACTGGAGAGAACGTAAAAAAACAGGGTTTAAAATCTCACAGCAACATTGGCTAGAAAATTGGAAAATCTGAGTATAAAACGGCAAAATGGAAAACATAGCTACAAAAATGTGGATTGGAAGGAACTTAAGACATCATCACCTAATGCATTCCCTGCGGCAGCATCCTGTACAGACACAACCACTGAGAACAGTTTAAACATCCTGAAAAGCCTGATGCCTCTGCTGAGGGCAGGAATAGCACAACTGGCATTAGCCATTATTTGGAACGGATGAAATGCAGGTATTCTTTCCAAATGCTTACTACAGGTAAACTGAGAGAAAAAGAAAGTGCTCTTACCTTCTGCTCCAGGATGCTTTAGAACTCCCACAGGTACCATGACAGTGGGAGGCGGAGAGCTCAGGGCGCCCGAGGCCTGAGCCTGCTGCAAAGGAGGGATAGTAGAACAGTATTCAGCGGGATTGTTAGGGTTAGGGCTCTGGCTTGAGGCACTCATCATGTTCTCCCAGGCTTGAGCTAAAGCAAACAAAGAACAAGAGCCATGAACACAGAGGAAGGTATCTAACAGTCCAAAACACTGTGTTAAGTTCTCAGCTGTGACCCTGCCACCTCCCTTCATGTAACAGCCCAGGAGACGGCAATTAAGCAAGAAAATCCATGGCACGAGAAGAAACTGCACTGGCCCTGTGCAATAAAAATATCAGTCCATAAAGAAGTATTTTCTGAAAATGTTAACAATACACTTTGACTTGAGTGATGCTTAGTTTTTCATGCTTCATTTTGCTTTTTCTTCAAAGATTTAATTGAAAAACAGTCAATGTATACATAAATATATATATGTATAAAAATACATCACACTGCATGGACAAATAGACATTCCTACTACAAATGTTTCATAACCCACAGAACACTCGAGCAGATTTATCTTTCATTTATGATAAAAAGCACCTTGCATTTCTTTGTATCCAGGGCAGTTGAGTACAGATCAACAGCTTTTATTCTTACTGTAAAAAAACCCTTATGCTATTAATTTGGAAGGCATGACTGGAGACTTAATTCAATTGGCCAAACAATAACACATAAATCTTCTTTGTCAACAACATCTAACATACAAAAATCTCCTCCAGTGAGTAAACCAGACTATCTCCACAGTACTACTTCTTTTTCACCTCTAAGGAAGGCTTGTAGCAAGATACCAGAAAATTCATATGTGTGCTTGCACCCACAATCATATTAGTATGTTACAAATCAATGCATTCTTTGAGTCAGGCATAAATATCATGGCACCTAAGCTCCCAGAGCAAGTACATCCTTGGGTTCCTTCAGCTGCAAATTGTTAGAAAACCAAGGTAGAAATAAAAAGACCAAAAAAAACCCAAACAGAACTCAATAGAACATAAACCTTCCTGCTTCCCCTCATCAACCTGCAAAACCAAGAGTGAAATGCCTGCCAATGAAAAAGGTATTGACATTCCAGTTGAGAAAATTACTTGAACTAAAGCACTTTTTCAACAGCAATTCTGTATCAGTTATAGTGAAAGTACGTATTAAAAATGCACAAAGTTACATGTCCAGGACTCCTTTATTAGAGAAGTCATAGCATGGTAAAAGAGCATTCTTAAAGCCTTCTTTAAATGGAGCAAAGTGCCAAGTCAGCATATCTACCAGACGAAAATACACTAAAAATAGCATTGGAAACTGATGAAACACATAGCCTGGCCATGGAAACGTGCCAGCAAACACACAACCCTCCCCCCACACCCCAGTCAAACACAAACCAGGTACCGAGCAATCAAATGAAATAACTCCTTTTACAGTTCCTACTCCCAGTTCCAAGGCTGTGTAAAGATTAATGCTTAACCTGCTGCACTGAGAGGGACAAAAGCGCCAAAGCCTGCACTGACAAAGAAACTGGAAGGATCAGGAGGGTTGGGATACACTCAGGCTACAGGTTAACTAACCAGTAAGCCAAAGCATCACCTCGAAGCACTGCAGCAGGGACAGGAGCAGAGGGAGCCGGGACAAGCACGGCCCCGGCCCTGGCATGAACCAGGCACTGATGTCACTGTTTGCTGCCATTAATGTGCATCTGTCCTGGCAACAGCACAGAGAGGCTTTCAAAAGGAAATCATTATAATATGATCAGCTTTATTATGTCTTTTTAAAACAACACTTTGGTTTCAACTGAAATATTTTCAGCTCCTTCCCTTCCCCCAGAGAAAATTAATCCTGCTCACCACCACAACGAGCCAGCTGTCTTTTGCTAAGTGTATTTGTAATTCCTTGTTCTTGTAC
The DNA here is from genome assembly GCA_013399875.1 of Gymnorhina tibicen. Taxonomy (NCBI): domain Eukaryota; kingdom Metazoa; phylum Chordata; class Aves; order Passeriformes; family Artamidae; genus Gymnorhina; species Gymnorhina tibicen. The sequence goes on from VXAZ01007995.1 coordinate 1,071,917, forward strand.
ACCTTGAAATGTGTTCATTTCTCCATCCCAAAATGTAACACTTTAGAACCCCTTCAGCATCATTGCTGGGACTCGTTTTTAATTTCTAGATATTACAACCTACAATTTCCTGTCACCTTATACATTTGGCCTAGAGTAAAGAATTATTAAAAATTAAAAACCTGCCACTGCACACCAATTAATGTTTAATATTTTTGAAACATTTCATCTTTTTAAATTTTATTTTGAGAAAATGATTCCTGTTTAATAACAGATACTATCTACTAACTTTTGATTCTCATCTCAAGACTAAGCACTCAGTTACTTTCGACCTAACCTGAGCCATTACTCAACTTCTTTGGAGAAAAAATAAAGCTATGACCTTAAGTTTAGTGTTTTAGTTTAGATGTTCAACAAAGTAAGAGACCTTTCTGAAAACAGCCCAAATAACCCACTATGCAGTAATATGTAAAGATACTGCCAAAATTACTTTGTGTGAATGCTGACACAAACCACAACTTTCCTAACTAATTCTTGGTTAGAATCTTTGCTAAAATCTCTGAAGTTTAGCTAAACAATTGCAGCAATGGAGATTCCATGATAAACTAACCTGATAATTATTGAACAGTTAGGATATCCTAACAGTTAAAAGATTTAGAGCCTGAATTTGTCTGACTTCTCATTCTACCTTTTACATGGTAGAATGCACCTGTCAGACCTTCCTCTACCACTGAATTAACTTCTGGCATCAAGTTTCAGTGATCCAGATATATGTTTATACCCCAGGACCAAGCCACCCATTCACCTTCCCACTAATAAACCAAAATGCCTGGAATTTCTCACGAAGAGACAGGTTATCTCATGATTTAAGCACTCACATGGGTCCTCTCTCAACCTAATCCAATTTCTCTGCCTACTCAATCCAAGACATAAAAACTGAACGTTGTGTCTTCCAGCAACAGCTGTCTCAGTGTCATGGGCATAAGTCAGCTGGACAGATCATCACCCAGAGGAAACTACCAGTGTGGGAAGTTCTGGAGATTTTCAGAGGCCTCAAGACAGTGCTCTGTGTTTGCCCATATCTATAGCTCTGTTAATACAATAAAGGACAACACACAAAATACACTCCACAGCCCACTGGTCAAAACCAAGCAGAGTCTTTCCTTACACCAAACAGAGGTGATAGAACTTCCTATCAGTTCTATGTGTTAACTTCAGAACTACTTGTGACGTCTCTCCTGTGTCCCATGTTCTCACCAGGCTTTTAGCCACAGCACCGTCCTGGGTTTCACAGACCCCAGTAATGTGCCAAAGTAACAATCTAAGCTCAGCTGTCCACATTTATGGACCTGTATTTAGACAAGACCTCCTAATCTAGCACCAAGGAGTTAAGAAGAAAGAGGAGTAGGATTAATTTGTGGATAAATACTACTTTCCCAATCTCCTATCGTGCATAATCTAGAACAGGCACAACTGCATGACTCTCCTCTTTGACATTCCATATAAATATGTAGCAGGTTACCTACTCAGGCAACAAAGCATACAGAGTACACTTGTGAGTTAACAGCAAAAAATAGCCAAAAGTCACAGTTTTTGCCATCCTGGTAGAGCACTCCCAAATGAAAGCTTTCAAACTCACTGCAACCTTAACAGTTTTTCTGCTCTTCAGAGGGATTCCACGCCAGCCTCTCAAGCACCTTTACTGTTTTAGAATACTTACCCACACAAATAAAGCATTTTGTTGTTTCTTGTTTTTAAAATACCCTCACTGCAGCTCCACACAAAGCCAGTGAAGTTCCACATCTCGGATTCCCTTCCCACTCACCATTCATCAGCACTGAGTGGCAGATCACACACACTCTGGCTTCCTTTCGGTCCATGTACAGCAGCTTGCACTTCAGGCTACAGCACGCGGCACAGAACACCTGGAACACAGGGGAAACTGCTCAGGGGTGTGCACAAATATGGGACAAACTGAGGAATCTGGACAACTGAGTATCAGCTAAGTTCTTGACATGCAAAATATAGAGGTAAAAATTCAGTATTGCCCCATTAAAGCCACAGTGACCAATACCTACCCAGGGTGCCTGTCCTACTAATCCTGATGTTTATTTTGTGGACCACATAAATGCATCTCGTCCTGATACTGCACTGTGGTGTTTTTAAAATCTGTTTGGCATGAATGACAATGGGGTAATAAATACCTACCCCATTACAATCCCTCACAGAATTAACAATTTGGGAATTAACTTCAGTTCCAGAAAAAGCATGAACATTACCTAGACTTAAATATGTTTCAATGCACAAGTATTCCATATATATATAACAGACTTCTATGGCACAGATTAATTCAAACTTCATTAATTAATTCTTTGCAGTGGTATAATTCACTATATGGAATTGGACATTAGGAGGAATTTCGGACATCAGGAGGAATTTCTTCACAAAGGGGTGATTAAACATTGGAATGGGCTGCCCAGGGAGGTGGTGGAGTCACCGTCCCTGGAGGTGTTTAAGGAAAGACTGGATGTGGCACTCAGTGCCATGGTCTGGTTGACAGGGTGGTGATCAGTCACAGGTTGGACTTGATGAACTCAGAGGTCTTTTTCAACCTAAATAATTCTGTGATTCTATATAAGCAACTCCAGCTGTTTAATCTCTTCATATCTAGCAAGCTATTCCTCAGTTGAGGACAGCAGTTGAACAGCAATTATCAAAATGTTTTAAGTGTTCAACATATAAACCAAGACATTTAAGAAAGCTGAATGACATTATTACTGCAAGAAAATCTTGCTCCATTTCTATAAAAAAGCTCATATTGACATGAATACAAACACTACAGCATCTCAACAGCAGGGAGAACTCAGGAACTGCATTCTGTGCACACTGGCTGCTAAAGGGGCTGGGGCAAAGCCCCAGGAGCACAAGGTGCTGTGGAGGTGCAGCTGCAGTGCTGGTCCTTCTCACCTGAAGCAGCTCTAAAACCTCCCCAGTCCTGGGCAGGAAACAGTCCCAAGGCTTCCTCCAGACAAGCAAAACCATAAAACCAGAGCATGGCTTGTGCACCAGAACACACACTTGCATGCAGATACGATCCTACAATAGTAACTCTCAAAATCCTGCACAACACGTGCCCTGATGATTTCTTTTTTGTTTTAAACAATTATATTTTCTTTATTTTAAAAAAAACCCAGTAGTTCCTCAGGGTTATTTTTCAGGTGATGTGAAGATACTGATGAACATCCATTTCCTGCAGAAAGGTAATGTCACACTCAGGAGATCGAGAAACAGCAGCAGCTACCTAACAAATGAGTTCAGATAGCAAGAGAGAATTTCAAATTTTAATTATGGGTGGATGTTATCTCTGCAATTCACTATGCATTATTATGATCTTTCTAAATCAAAAAAACATATTCCATCATTTCAGCAGCATTATTTCTGTAATACAGACAAGAAACTACACAGGATTCTTATACATAAATACGTTTAAGCCTAATTAATTTCCAACCAAGTTAAAGGTCACACCAAATTACAACCACTTTTCAGCCTGTTACTTGCAGGTTTTTAGTGGCAAGGGTTTAAAATAAGCAAATACAGGTTCTGAACTCAACATGAGAGTTGAAAATCAAAAGTGCAGAAAGCTCACCCTTGTCTCATTAGAACCAGTTTTAATGTTTTCTAATTATGACAACTCAAACATTTCAAAAACAAAATATGATTAAGTATACACTGGAATTTTAATGCAAAAATAAAATCCACCCTTTCACATATGTGAAAACCTTTAAAAAACCAAAGCAAATGTACTTTAAAAATCTGATTTCTGCACTTATACCTTAACCCAATTTACAGGTATTCTAGGGAATATTAATAACAACACCACAGCGTATTTTAGAGACATTTGACATCATTTCAGTTCTCCGGGCGAAACTTCCAGTCAAAAGTTCAGCCAGTATTGAACACGGAAAAATCAATGTCTTCAACCATAAATGAAGGCCCAACACAAATTGATATCTAATTTAGGACCCTTTTTCAAACAACACATTGTGCATTCATGAAAGCTCCCAAATGCAATGATTTAAATATTAAAAGAGAAAACAGAAGCAATGACAGAACATCCCCACCTCCTCTCTCAGGCTGCATCACCCTTGAGCAGCAGCAATGCAGAGAATGCAATCCAGCACAACTGACAAGTCAGACTTGTTATTAACAATCACCAAGTCATTATCTCAGTACATCATGCTATAAAAAAACAACAGAGCAGTGTCAAAGCAAGTTTTTATGTTACTAGGGTTTTCAGGTTCACTAGGAGTTGTTAAAGCATTAGTTGCTAGGGGGATTGCTGATTTTTTTTTAATATTTTAGTGGAAAAATACAGTTTTGGTTGTCAATAAAAAAGATTGCATACAAATTTTCTGCTTTTCCTATCAAGGATGATGATTTCATCTGACAATAGAAAGTACATAAATACATAACATATAATTTATGAATGTGTTCACACACATTCATCAGGTTCTTAATTTTAACTCTAAATCTACTGTAAGTGTATTACTTTCTATCAATCCAAATGGTTCATATCATCCATTAACTTTTCAATTATTACCCTACAATTAAAACCAAGACAGACTTTCCAGTTGCCACTCAACTATTTTTAAATGCAGTGTTTATTCCCAAATGAAACAGATACATTCACCCCTACTGAAATGATTTGTCATGATGCTAATAAAGCTTAAAAAGAAACTGTTGTGCTACAGCTTGTGTTCAAAATATTTAATCCCATTACTTCCTTTAGAAACAAATAATTGCAAGAGCTGAAGCTGTTGTCTCCCCAGTTCTTTTAGTGAGATTCAGACATTTAACAGTGGAAACACCCCTGTGGTTCAGCAGTTACCTACACCACACGTGGTCCACAGGACTTGCTCTGGGGCTGGGGATGGTGACCAGAAAGCAGACAGCTGAGAACTGGGATTTCTCAAGCCACTGCAGCCACATTCACCAGAGCTTGTCTGTCAAAGCTTTGCTCTCTCTCTGCCCAGAATCGTTACAGGAATTCAGGGCTGTAAAGCAATTTGCAGTAAGTGCTAAGTATTATCTGACTTACAGTGATCCTTAGCATTTTTTAAGGAGTCCTCTCTGCCACATCTTTTGGCTGCACTCGTGCAAATTTGGCCCAGACAAATATTTGCTAACAAAAGCTTCTAAAAACAATCCATTCTAAGTCTACTGAGTCAGTTTGTGTACTGAGCAGAGGGATTTTTTATTTTATCCAATTCCCACATATAACTGAAAAAACCCACTGGCACTGGTTGTTCTTCTCAAGGTTTGTCAGAAGAATGCAAAAAAAGAAAAAGAAAAAAAAACCACATGGAAATTTTCGGCCTTGCTCCATCATTGCATGTTTTATGCATTTACAGATATTTTAATTTTCTGCATTCATTTGTGCAATTCAAGGCTTCAGTCATTACAGAGAAGCAATTACATCCAAGCAATAAACTAGTTTAAAACACAAAAATAAGTAGAAAACATTACTGCACATGAAAATTGTGCTCATATTTGTTCAACTCCAAAAAAAAAAACAAATCCCTAATTAACAGTACAAGTTAACATACCAAAGCTAAAATCATGGACAATCCTTTAACTTCCACGCCTTACAGAGTCTCCTTAACTGCAGTGAGAAGAATGAGGCCCCTGCTATTAACCAAAAGGTACACTAAGGGAGGCATGTGCTTTATGTGTGCTTACTGATCACCTGTGGCTACTGGCTCCACATCAGGACCTCCACTGCAACCAAGCTGCAACAGGATGGGCAGGACCAACTGGAAGTCCTGGACCAGTACACAAGGAATGTCTGCTTAGCTTTTAAAGTGTCCTGGGAAAGACTGCTTAGCATGTGAGAGATGGAGTGCTCTGCATTCTGGTCCCAAAAGGGACGAATACATGTTCCATTTCAGAGGAGCAAGCCTGAGGTTCTGCTGGGCTGCTTCCAGAAACAGCCAGCATGAGGGTTTGAGCTTTCCTGATATATTTGCTTCTTTTAGGTCCTTTATGCACATCATTCTGCTTTCCCTGCACTCTTCTAGTAGCAAAAATTATCACCCATAGCAGCCAGGAGGTCTTTCAATCAACTTCAGAAACCTTTGAATGAGGCCTAAATGAACCGAAGTTACTTTTACTCTTAGTTGGGTTTAGTATTTCCTTTTACAATATTCATTAATACCTAATTGACAAGAGTGTTAGTTTACTGCTTTGGAATCATCATTATTTTTTCCCTGAGTTCCTACTTATGCCACTGATACGTTTTTCAGTAAAAGATACTTGGAAATAATTTACAAGTTAATAATTCACAATAAACCCATCACATAAGAATTTGTGTTCACTTAGACAGCACATACATAAAATTTAAAAGAACCTCAACAATAAAATATTTCTTACACAATAAAAAACGATACAGAAATCACACTTTAGTTGTCTTTGTTACAAAACTTCTCACCATGTGGACACACATCAGGTTACAGTTAATTTACTTTTTTTTTCCCCAGGAGCAAATGTATGTTTAAAAACACGTTAATACTATTGAAAATAATGTAAGCAGTATGAGAAAAGTTAGTAAAGAAGACTGAGAAGAACCAAGTTGATCAGCCATGTAAACCAGCAGGATGCCAGCAATCCAACAGCCCACTCCCAATGCACAAGTTTGTTTCAGTAACTTTAATGGGATTATTGATGCAGTAATTTCTGCAAAGCAGTTTCCTGCACTTAGTCATTTTATAAGAGTTTGACATAAACCCAAGAATGATGATCATTGTAACCAACACACACAACTGCTTATTTAGACTAATAACAATTAGTTGTTCTTCATTAGAATCCTAAATAGATCAGAGCTCACAAACTCCCATTTTTGCTTCACTCAGACACAGCTTTTTAGGACGAGATGTCACAGGGAACTATATCCAGTAGCTTAGCAAGCCCTCTGATGTGATGTTGTGCAGTATCAGGGAAAAAAAGGTGCTCTGAGCTTATTCACAAAACATGAACTTACCTTCCCACAGGCTCTGCAATGGTGCCTTCTTTTGGTGAATGTAAATCTGGCCTCACATTTCATACAGTTTGGTGCTTGAGAATCTGGAACCCACACTGGAGCCACCTCACCCAAAGTTGTAAAAGGTTTTCTGGCTGGAGCTCCAAACTGACCAGCTCTGAGATCATTATCTGGACTATCTGGGGCTACTGCAAGGCACGAACTATTAGAGACTCCAGATTCATACTCATCCAAATGTTCCCCATTAGAACCAGTACCAGAGGCATTTGAAGATGTTTCACCAGGAAACGTGTCTGCTGTATCCCCTAATTGTGTCTTACCAAAGACATTTTTGTTTTTACTATTACCTCCACAATTTGGGGGAATAACATCATTTTGTAAGTGGTCCGATAATGGCTTCGGAATCTGCAGTTTCAGATTTGTGGGTTGTTTAGGCCTTGCACCACCAAAAGGAACACTGATATATTGCAGATTAGTCACTGGTTTTGGTGAAGTTTGCCCCTGCATGGATGAAACCTGACTACAAAGATTATGCAAATAATTTTTCTTTAAGTGGTCACCAGTGCTGTTTAAAATAAGACCGCTCCCTTCTGTGGTCTCATTTCCTCTCTGTTCATAAACATTAGGGTAACATTCTGACTTGCTCTCCTCAATCTCCTTTTCCTCTGTTACCGAGTCTTCCTTGGAGGGTAAAGTCTTTGGAACATGAGCAACAACTGGGTTCTGCATTCCATAGGAATCACAACCATTAGACAGAGAGCTTGCTGCTGATGTAGCCATCACATCAGAGAGACTGGACCCTTCAAGCTCATCTGTACCAGACCCTTTTAAGTCTATGCCTGCCTCCAACACCCCATCTTCATCTTCTTTAGTATTACTACATGCATCATCAGGCTGTTTGGTCTGCAGAAGTCTTTCATTCTCTCCTAGAGTTTGCTTATTATTCATCTCATTCAACTTTGTCAGTTCCCAATTAGTCATCTCCTGAGATTCAGGGTAACATTCTGCCATGCTGTGCAATTCCGTTGTGCTGAGATTTTTATCACATTCAATGACTTCGCTTTCAGTGGCACTAACATCCTCTGCAACACATTCCTTGTAATTGCCACTTCCAGCCACATTAGGTTGACAGGTTTCGGTGAGCCCAGATAGCCTAGACTGCAACTGCTGGGTTGTTTCCTGTTCTACGATTAAGCTTCCACTACTGGAACCAGAAGAGTTTTTAGCTTCTAGATCTGTTCTCTGAGGAATGGCTTTACTAGTGAAATTTTCAACTGACGCACAATTTTCTTGCATTTTAGCAGTACCATCAACTGGTCTCTGTAAGAGAGTCACTGCATTGATCCCTGCAGCTGTAGCTTCCGAAAACAGCGAATCTTTGCTCATATTAAAATCCTCCTTTAATCGAGAGGAGGGGCATGCAGCGGTCAGGCTTTCAGAAGAAGCATTAATCAAATGACTTACAGAGTCATCTTCAGTGCACGGCCTGTTTACTTGCTTTTCTGTATCTATATCCTTTTCTGTGGATCCATTTACAGTAACACTAAACTGGTCACTCTGTCGGTTTTCATTATCCAGTGTAAAGCTAATAGAGTCCATTAGGGACTGACTGTTGTAATTTGTACAATCCACCACATCATCACTTTGTAGTGTTCTTCTGTCACAGTTGTGCATGACTGCCACCACTAGCACATTTTTCTCCTCTGGCAAGCAAGCTGTATTTCCACATTTCTTTTCTCCTGCTTCCACAGAGTTACACTGATCATCTCGATTACTATTTCTTTTAATCAACTGCTCATCTGCTGCTGCCTGATCATCAATCCACATGACTGGGGTCTCTGGGCTTATGCTAAAATCCTTTCCATTAGCACAGCGATCCCCTCCTCCTGTTGGTGTAGTCACTGAATGGGACAAGGAGAAAGACTTTAATCTCTGCTGACATTCATTAGGAGTCGTAGCTTCATTCACGTTGGCCACGGTCGAGTTGAACGACAGGCGACGAGAAGGCGGATCTAGAATCTGATTCCACTTTGCACCCAGCAGTGTAGGTGAAACAGCGGCATCTGAAAAAGGGTTTAAAGAAGAAAACTTACTGTCATATTAAAGCCACAGGTTCTATTAATCCTGCTGCATTAGAATGTCCCAAATAGAAATGCAGAGGTGTTCAAATGCGGGCACAAAAATGAAGCTCACCTGCCATAACCAACATCCTTGATCAACCTAAGTAGTGTAATTCCATAACGTTTCTGGAAGTCAAGAAGTTTAGAGCTACCCCAATCAGTATCAGGCTGAATTTGCAAAAGCAACTTTGAAGTATTGATTAATGTATTTCAGACAGCTAGAAGTGCTTAGAAAGATTCTCACCCCCATAAAATGTTCAACTTCCTTGACAGCAAAGAATTACCAATTAGACTAAGCAAAAAATTTAGTGCTTTGACCATGATAACCTTCATTATATGATTTATGTGACCTAATAAAACATTTCTGCAAAAGAAGCTTAAAATAAGCTTTGCCTGATTTGTTTAAAATAAATTATTTAAATATTGCTACTGAGACGAAGCTTCACAAAACCTTTCTTTAAAAGTGTATGGCACATTTGCTATTAAAAGAGTGAGAAATTTTACAAAGGTAAACAAGATGAATGGAAGCAGAAGAGAATACTACTACGAAATGCTGAAGACATACCATGCAAAATTAACAGATGTTTTCTGTAAATTCTGAGATTAGTTTGCAACTCAAACCCACAAAGGGTATCACAGATCTCCCCCTCTTTAATACTGCTCTCTGTAGAAGACATCTGATGTGCATCTACAATCCTGTTCGAAACGACTCACCTTCGTTTTGCTCAAATTCATCTAAAACCTTATCGAGGTTATATGCCTCTGCTTGGAAATAGTTCTCCATTTGTCAGGGAACGACCACCAGATCCTTGTCTGAACCTGCCAGAGAACAAATTACAATCAGATGCTTAACCTTCAGTCAGCAGTGTTCCACTACATATTGTCCTGATTTAAGGAGTAAAGTCCTTTGTAAATCAGATTTTACATACATTACAGACATAAATCAGAAGTATTTTCCAGGAATAAAAATTATTTGTGTGCTTAAACTTGCTTAATTCAGATTAACAACCTCCCCAAACTTGCTTTGGATTTTATTACCTCCAGTCTCTCACATTAATGTGTCTGGCTATCAGGATCACCATAATGATAAGAGCAAAACTACTGTGACACCAGTCTAAAAAAACACCAGTCTAGAGAACCAGAAAGGCCAACTAAAAAATCTGAAGACCTGACTTCCAGATCTGTGCTATCACCAATTAGTTCACGTGGCTCTGAACATGTAGTTTAAACTCCCTGAGATTCTGATTTTTTAATGTACAGTAGCCTAGCAGTATTCTGTGTCACTCCTCATTTCCCTCGAGATGCTTCAAAGACTCATACTTGTAAAAGTTGTTAAGGGACTTAATGGGTGTTACTTGAATTGTGCTACCTCTTAAAATGTCTGCTTTAATAATCCTTGTTTCCCTGAAAGGCAGACACTGGAAATCTAGCAAAATGCACTGAAGTAAATAGTCTCATCAAAAGATAATGCTCTCAGGCTAGAAAAGAAGATGACACGGGAGAAATGAGGGGAAAAAAAAGCAAAACCAAAGCCAAAAACCCAACCCTGAACAATTACATAACTATCTTCACGTAATAAGTGTAATATTTTGCCCTAACAGCAGTAACATGGACTCCTCACTACCAAAGTCTTGTAGCAACAAGACACCCTGATTCATTTTTTCCAAACATTCACTACCAGCAAAGACATTTTCAGTGGGAAATGTGTGCCATAACCTATAAACCACAGAGAGACCTTGATTTGACCTGTTCTCTGAACATCATCCAAAACAGCCTTATTCTCTTCAGCATTGGCTTTCACTGTTGTGAAATAAGGCAATGGAGGAGGAGAGGGTGAGAACCTTGTTTTGCAGCATGAAGCAGTGTTAGACCTGACAGCTCAATTAAAACCCTGCTTTTTTCCACCACAGATACAACGCATCAGAAGAAGTTTCCAATTTAAAACAACGCCATTATCACCACAGTATCTGGATTTGAGGAAAGCATCAACCACCTTTATTTCCATTACTACAACATTTTGTATTTACCAATTTACAAATTGTAAATACTTACTGTACAACAGTTTTGTATTTATTATGGGCAACAGCTGCAATTAGGTTATTGACAGAAAAAGACTGCAATAAAATACCACAAAATGCAGAGTTCAAGTTTTCAAGGTCGACTTAAAACTTGATACATGGTTGTTTTAAAAGGTGAACATGATACAGCATGAATACATTGCTATTTAATATAACCAGACTAAGGCATGTGTTAAAGATATATACAAAAGCTAGTTTTGAAGAAAATTAATCTAACAGTAACAGAGAATTGCAATAAGCATCAACAGAAAAAAGACCACTTGCAAAATAATATTTTACAATTATAATAAGTAATTCAGAGATAAACTGGACTTGTCACCTGACATACTCCCAGATTTGTCCCCTGTTCTGGGATTTTAGACTAACTCCTTCTGCAAGGAAAATAGATGATCTGCCATATCATTTACTGTGCACAGATGCACAGATCATAACACAAGCAATGGAAAAGCTGCCCACTTTGATCACAGGCTGCATTTCAGGAGTCTCAAAAAGTAAGACTGTTTTGTACAAAATACGATACAATTTCACACCCATTTATGATGCATTTAATTTACATTATAATGATAACATTGCTCCTAGCAAACAATTGATGAAGACATGAATAATTATTCCTAGGCAAAGGCCTGCCACTAAGGTCAATGATGCAAAGAGTATTTGTCAGTGAAGCACTGCAAGACTGAAAAATGTCATAAAAAATTTTTGTGCTCATGAGTTCCAACTGAACAGAGAAAAGACCTTTTATATCACTATTGTTATTTCACTTACTGATGTACAAGGATATATGGAGAACCTTTTATTTTTAAACTCACAGTCACTAAGCTGACAGCCACTAAATGAGATCTCATTGTCTGTGCAGTAGGCATTTCTCAGAAAAGGTCAGCTGCAAATCTTCAGGTCTAACATCTAAAATTATTATTATTATATAAAAGAACACAACAACCCCCCAAGCTTTTCTGCCAAGGGCAAAACACACTGCCAAATCCACAGAAGTCCTTAATGTCCTCTCCTCTGTCTGACAGAAAAGGAGGACAAGTATTCATGCTCCTAACAGAGATCAGCAAGGCTTCTTGACTGTCAGCAACTCACACATTTGCCAGTTGAAGATCTAATGCTTCAACTTTCCATACAAGCTCAAAACAGAAAATAAAATTCTCTAACACAGCATGCTGTAATAATTGAGGAGCTGTTTTCCCTGTGGTTTAGAATTTAGTTTTATTTTGAGTATTTTTATTGAATACCCAAGCTAAATAAAAAGCATATTCCTTTACAGGTCTTTTGAAACTTTTGACTGCAACTCGCATGTACCACTATAAAAGTCTGGAAGACTTTTAGAATTATTCTAATCCCAAAGTTCCTCTTAGTACAAAGATTGTCATAATGTTTTTAAAAGATCCTTAATAGTTGTGAAACTCTGTAGTATTGCTCAAATATCCTGAGTCATGGCATGGAGAGAAGCTGATGAGCAAACACACAACTTAGATTCTGGAAAAAGGAGAATAAAAACATGAGCAAATCACAAAGAAGTTTCAGTGGTAATTTTAGCTGTATGCCACCAAAATGGAGATACTTCCTAAATTAGTATATATTGAGATGAACAGTATGAAGGAGAGGATTTTGTGCCACCACAAGGAAAAGGAGACATAAACCACCAGTGAGTAAAAAACAGAATACGTTTTTTTCAAAAATACAGTTCTCCATGCAAAGATTTGGCAGAAAGGACTAATTACGAAAAAAATAGTACAATGTTGTGTTTTATTTAACTCTGTATACAAAAAAGATCAATACAATGGTTACCACCCACGGGTATAGTAAGTCCAGAACCCAAGATCACTTGTTACCCATTGCAGAGTCATCTTCTGTCTTACAGGGCAAAGAGCTAATTAAAACATGCAGCCTGTCAAATCAGATTATTTTCAAGCTCCTGTTGGATCACAGATCATGCATAATTCAGGAACTGTGTTTTACTTATCAATTTCTTCGTAACAACAGCATGGGCTTATCATCATCTTCATTTCTAAAACTTAGGAACTTATATTTTATCAGCCTTACATGCTCTAGTCTCCCTTGATGTCTAAATTTAAAGGTGCATGTACCAGAAATGTGTGTGTCACATCTAGCCAGAATTACTGCCCTTGTCATCACAGCATTCAGACATAACACAAACTTCAGTTGCACAGTGGGGGAGGGAAGGAGACAGAAGTAAAGGACAAAAATCCTTCCTTAAAATTAGGTGTTATTCTGAACAGGCTTAGCCTTGGAGACTGCCTCTCAAGAGTGCTCAGATATCCCCACAAGCCAGCTTGCTCTTAGGAAATGAACTGTACAACAGACTGGCCTTGGGTCATACCTGCAAAGCAGCCAGACTCGTATTTGTGTTGGGCTCCACGATAGGGGATTATGTAACCCATGATCTTCTGCACTGCACATCCTAAATTATCCTCGAGATGTTTTCACCACGGGAACTGACAGCCCTTAGTCTTTCAAATTGCCTTTAGTCTTTCAAATTGTCTTTAACAGTGGATGATCAGCTCACAATCACATTAAAACACTGTAATAAAAACTGCACTGAAAGGAAATAATACTGACATACAACTCTTGGCCTCACAGCAAAGGCCTAAAAACCAGAGAGTATGTAAAGGACCAGAATAGGATCTCAGGATTTTCTGTCATGCTGTCCTGTGGAGACAACTCTTTCAATATCAAACTGTGAACCTTCATGTTTCAGTAATCTCTTACTAAACAAAATGCTCAAATAGTTAATTATAGTCCTCACAAAAAATATCCATGAAAAGCTCCTAAGATGGAAGTCACAAAGGGCATGATCAAACTGAAACCAAACATTGCTCATTCATCCCAATAAAAATCACACATCCAGAAAACGTCACTTTCTCATAGCACAACAGCATGGAAGTACAGATGGACTGGACAGAATGATTTATTGGATGCAGTGCTCCTGAAGACCTCCTTCAACCCCAACAAACAATGGTCAAGTGCACAACTTGTTCCAGCTCCCTTCGGCAATCTGTGTGTTACCTGTCCCTGCGAGTCAGGCACCTCTGCTGCAAGGAACAGTTTGTTCAGAGTTGAGCAATAGCTTCATTTAGAACTGATGAGATCTGTCTACAGCACAGACTGAGAAAGAAAGACTTTGCCCACCTTCCCCCTCTCCCAAACAAAATAAGACACAGTCTTTGCCCTGAAACAGGGCAATTACTCTCAGTAAAAAACAAAACAACAAATTGCGAAAAATACACCATCATGTTCTATGTAAGAGATACATCCATATACAAAGGTGTATGTATATAAATATACATCCATAAGAATACATAAAAAACATCTCAGGTGCAGAACTCTGAACCACTATATTCTAAAGCAGAACTTGCCTCTTACCTTTTTCCCTTATACATATGTTAAGAAACGAATGACCCTGTGCCTTCTCATGATGACTGCAGCACAACCAGCCACTTCTGCTGAATCAGGGTGTTCTACTTGATCCTAGAAAGAAAATACAAACATGTATTTTATGATTGGTAATTCTGCCACAAACCATGGTTTTTTTCAACACATGACTGCAGCTAGCACAGGCATATCTGGGAAATGCTGCAAGCTTCAAATGATTTGGATTACATCTGCAGCTTTAAATTCAGGGATGTGTGCACTATGCCACTATTGCTCTCCAATAGTCTGGTGAAAAATGTTGCTAATAAAAAACACATTGCTACCTACCTGTTGTTATTCTTCATTTAACTGTAAACCCTCAGTGTAATGCAGCAACTCCAACTGTCCTTGTACTCCTGACGACCTTGACTGTAACAATTTATAAAACTAGCCTCTGAAATCAATTATATTATACTACAATAGGTCTTCCAAAAATAAAGAGCTAGTAGCTTTGATACTCAACAAAAATTCACAGCCCTCTGAATTCTGTAAACAGTATTCATCAGCTTCCCACTGATTTTGTTACAGCTAAACAAGTGGTTTTGTCTTCAAATTATTCCCCCTACAATCTTAGGCTCCCTTCATTTCCTAAAGGCTTCTTGTCACAAAACCCACAATAGCATCAACCTTCAATAGCAGGGGGGACCCAAGAGAAAAAAAAAAGTCACCTGAAGAAACTTTTGTTCTTCAATCCACAGTATTTCTATAGGTCAGGTGCTCATTTTCCCAGGCTGCATCCTAACAGCCAACATAGCTCAAAAATCCAACACAGCCATGGGCAGAGAAAACACAAACTAGCTTATGACAAACAGTACAACAAGAAAAGGAAAGAGGTAAGCTAAATCCATGTTTTAAGGTTTGCTAGCACTGACATTTTGACCTGTTAGGTAGTTAAAATATTTATTAGTGCTCTGATGAAGCTGCAACGTATGTTAGAAAAAAAAAACCTTAGAACTCTGGCAAAATGAACAGTGCTAAAAAAAAAATCAGTTCTCCATGCATGAAAACAATATTCAGTGTTACACTAAATTTTTCCCAGGGTTGTTTATTATTCTTTTCAGAAATTAGCTACAGTAATAATTCCAGGAAACTAATGAACTGAACAGTATCACTCTGAGTAGTAGTGTTTCCAAACTCAGAATCCCACAGCTTTGGATGCCAGCAGAACTCTTCCCGTATACAAGTAAAATTTCTGATGCTATGTGTACTTCTACCTCTATAAACTAAAATGAATTTTGGTTATCTGGAAAATAATAGATGTTATCTTATTACAACATTCTTCAGATAGGCTTCACATGCATGCAAAAACAGAAGTGGAGGAAATTTAATTCCACTGAAAGGCTTCAGAATAAGGTTTTTCAAAGGGATGTGAAGTACACATGGCAGTGAGGAAGGTTTTCTGAACCACCATCATGTCCCCTCTTGGCCTGTAGTGCAGGAAAATGATTCAGTTTTCATGACCCCTTTGAAAAGACAGATCAATTAATGACAATTCTGTCTGTGATTTATGGCAAGGCCTGTCAGCTGCATCACGAACATCACATGAACCAGTCATAAATTAACCACAAAGTTCAACCTTCCCCGATCAGAAACGGATCAGCCCTAGCAACCCACAGCTGAAACGTGCGGTGCTGACACCCGTGCTCTAAGCCAGCAAACCTTCTAGGCAAGCAATATTCAGGGCAGCAGCACAGCTTTATTATTCACTGGTTTTACTCTGCTCCTCTTTCCTTGTTCCATTCTTCCCAGGTAATGACTTTTTTGTGCGTAACCATTCAACAGAGAAGAACACAGATCCAATCAATCGCTGCCAGTCTCCAAAGTAAGCTTTGAAGAGATATTACCTGGAGGTCCTGGAGCTGTTTGTTTACAGTTCAACATTTACTATCAGCAGCCATTTCCCCTTACAAAGATCAATGCAAAAACCAAAGCATGCTTACAGATATGAACGTACTACCCTTAAACAAAAAGCAAGTAAAAAAAAAAGTATATTATAACATTTGGATTTCATGAAAAAAATTAACAAGTTGGCAACAGAGCCAAATTCTTTTTTCAGTAAGAATTTAATGTAAGAGAAGTATATTTAAACGAAAATTGAGAACAAAAGGAATAACTACAAGTGAGAGCCACGAATACTGACAACAACATACAACCTAGTGATTATTAGGTTTTCTCTGAATCACACATGCTGCTAAAAAAGGGTTCCATCACACTTGTAAAAAATACATACATTTCCACCTAAAAATTATGGGCCCACTGAGACCTAAGATCACTGCAAATGAAGCAGGCCCAGTGTCCCTGCTGTCCCAGTTTGCTACTTGGAGCATTTCAGTTCCTCATCTCTTCTGCTGATGGTTGGCTGAACTCCTCTGTCTCCTGCCCTACAGTGGTGCCACTCAGGTGCTGCTTTGGTTGTACCCTACACGTCTGATTTCCCTCAGGAGCTCCAAGAAGGCGACTACCAATTACTGCAAAAGCAAAACAGAAATTGAAGAGAAATTTGACAAGCAGAGACGTGCTCAGAATAAAGAAAGGATGAAGAATAGAAGAAAAGAACTCTAAAAATACAAAATTAGAAATATCTTCCACAAAAAAGAATGTAAAAAATGTTTACAACATTAAATGAAAGTAATCTGAACTAGAAGAAACTGGAATAGCTTATAATAAATGGAAAGAGACTGAAAAAGAAGCAATTTTGATACTATGGTAAAAAAATGCAAAAAATGCTCAAAGCATGAGGAGATGCTAAAAAATGCTTCCATCTACTGGCAAAGATCCAGCTCTTAACTACACTACAGATCCTCTATAATGTGCTACCAGTGAGAAGATGTCTTTGAGTAGGCAGGGAGACATTTGCAGCCATTTTAAGGCACTTTATTATTGCTAGATTAGTTGAACTAGGCATTATCTGAAATGCAAATCCAGATTTCAACACTGGTATCTTAACTTCCTACCTTGTCTACACTCTGGAACTATCAGATGGGAGATTCAGAGACTACAGACAGGGGATGTGTTCAGGCCCCAACTCCGCAAGAAAATACAAACTACAACAAGAAATACCATAGCAGGGAGTTACATTAACAGGAAATCAGTGTACTTAAACAAGGGGGGAGACAGGTGAAAAGTTTCAGGACACACATCAGTAATGTAAAATTAATTATTTTATCTGATCAATCAATCTGGAAGCTAAGGCTTCACAAATGGAAAAGGGGGTTCTTCACTCAAGTAATGTAATGCTTGGAATAATGGTGATTTACCACATGCCTAACAATTTTGTCCCAAAACACAGAGTTCTTTCTACCTGGCATGTGCCAAATGAAGGGAAGGGCAGGCGTTACAAAGTGTTTGTGACACAGCAGTAGCAATATCTGTCACACACCTGAAAATGCCTGCAATGGCAAGGACTTCAGATTAGATCCCAAATTAAACATTCCAAAATTAAGTGTTCTATTAATAAATTAGAGTAGTAGTCATTCAATGCAACCAGGAAAAAAAAAAGAAAATAATTGTTTTCAAAATGCTAAGTCATTAAAGAAAACTCAGCAAATGACAACAGATATTTTTTTTAAATACATGGTCTATACCACAGATCAGATTAAAAAAATCCCATTAAAACTCACCATAAATCCATTTAATAAGAAATACTAAATACAGCAGCACAAAATGAAATGTGACAAATATAAACAAGATACAGTCGCTGCTAATCCCTTCCCGCACCAAAAGCTCAAGATGACCAAGCATCCTTCAGCTTTACTTTCCATAATTTGCTGATGTTCCTGCTACTCGATGTAAATGCACCCAAGAGCAGGCTGGGGCATGGCAGGCTATTTCTGTGTAATACAACACTTTGTACCAGCTCGCTACCCATGAATGCTGACAAAAGATAAACTGTTGTAATGTTGCACTGGATTGTCTTTTTTTCCAATCAACTGAACAAACAGAGGTGGACAATGCTTAAAGCAGAGCAGTCTCTCTAATTATTTCACCAATATTTGCATCTTTTCCCTTGACTCTCCCCCATGCCATTTTAAAGCCATTATTTCCACTTTTGTCTCCAGCCAAGTTTCCATACGGAGACATTCACACATGCCTGAGCAGTAGTAAGGCAGTCAAAAGAGCAGCAACTTCAAAGCAGCATTATAGGAAGTATCACAGTCAAAAGTAACAGGGAGACAAGACAAACTACAGCAGCATTATCAACCTTTGTGCTCCAAAAAATAAAAGCAGCCCAACTGAAAAGGACACCTGCTTTATAACCGTTTACAGTAGAAAAAAAAAAAAAAAATTCCATTTCCTACCCTTTTTTTACTATTTCAAGGAGAAAGCAATTGATTTGTTTTCCTGACACAAACCCCAGCCCTGCCAAGCAGCCTCAGCCCGCTGCAGAGGCCGGGCCTCAGCAGCACCTGGAGACAGGAACCAGCTCCTGCTTATGTAACTGCTCCTGAGTGCCTGGAAAAGGATCCATCCCTGCTCTGGGGAAGAACAAATAGATAGGTTTACACCGCAGTGCTGCCTTCCACGCAAGTTTTTCCAGACGAATACAGTTGGGGAAAAAAAAAAAAAAAGAGAAAATCCTTTCCTGAGCTTACTCATACGCTCGTAGAGGTCACTTCAAAATGTGGTGGTTTATGTATCCAATGTTTTCTAACACTTTGTTTCATGCAACTTCCAAGTTTAAAATACTGTAAACCACAAAAAGCTAATGCACAGTGCATTAAACATAAATTTAATATGAAATCATGTTTTTTAATTTGTGCACAGGTTCCAAGTAATGTCATCAATGTAACAACATAGTTATTTTTAAAAATTAATCCATTTAACATACCGATCTGAAGCTGTTATTTACCTTTATTCAAATACAAACTAAAGCAAACCTATAGAGTAAGTAGGTTTATGGGATGATTTTAATGTTTCAGTATCTGAGAAGGTTTTGACTATGATGTTTAGCACAGTTGAAGAATAAAATTACTTAAAACTGAGCACTCTGTCCCAGAGTGGATTAACCCTGTATTCTAACACTTTATGAATTTTTCTTCTTTCTAATGTAGGGTAGAAACAAGAATGAAACCCAAATAGACTCAGCATTATTTCAGATCTTTCTTAGATTTGGGCAATAAGGGAAGAACTAAGGTCCCCTAGAATCTCTAATTAAAAGCCTACAACTGCTTAGGAACTGTCCTTTTTATAAAGCCCACGAGGGGCTGACACTGGCGAGTGCCAGTGAGCAAAATCTGATAATAAAAGCCAGAAGTGCCACACAACCAGAATGAGACAGATCAAAAGGACAATGGGCAAGAAGGGAAACTGCTTTGCTACCATTTACCAGCCCATCAATTCTGAGTTGTACCCACCGGGGAGAGAAGCTGCTAGAAGCAACACAATTTATGCACTCAGCTGCTCTTTAGAGAAAGGACCATCTGAACAGGCAAAAACTCTGAAAGACCACTGGAGAGCAGTCAGGCAGCTACTAACACCACCTTTATCAACAGGCTCTGTTTCCAACACTCCTGTGGTCATCTCTGCTCGTCTGATAACTGTTTAACACAACAGCATTTGAAATTCTTATATCCATTTTAAAGAAATATCATAATTATAGACACCAAGCAGTTACTATTTCTCAAATCCTGTGTTATGTAAAGCTGGATTACCATGCATCCCTGAAATAAATGTGGACTTTTATCTCATACTCTCTTCTCCCTGAAATTATCTCTTAAGTAGGTAACTTAATTCCCATTTTGTGTAGACCTTTATATTCATATCACACCAAACACATTATAAAACACTGTTGTCAAGTGTAGCAAAGTTCCCTCCCACGTTTGTGATCATGATCTAACATCACTGCTGATGCTCACAGTGCATTATGTCTTAAGTCATCTGTAACTAGTAACTGACTGGATACACTCAATAATCCATGGCAACAGTGTGTACTGAAAGTGCTATTTCTGAGCATGCATCTCATCTATGCTGAGGTCCATTAACATGCTTGTAACAGAGCTGAAGGGACTGAGCACTAACCAACAGGCAGTAACTTGCATTTAGGTCCACTGTAAAGCCTTTTTTCTTTTCACTGATACATTGTGCCACTGAAGCAATCAGGACATTTACCTGAAATTTGTGTTGGACTCCAGAAAGTTTTAGTTATAATACTAAGTGCCCATAATTCTGTATCTCTGTTAGCAGTCACAGGAAATAAAGACTTAACAGATAAAACCCAAAAACATTTGAAAGCCTTCATTATTAATGAATTATGAGTATTAATACAGTTATCAGAAATCCTACAGAGCTCTAGGAACACCAAATTCTTCTAAACTCAGATGCAACATTTCTCAGATAGATCAAAACTGAGAAACCTCTGCCACTTATTCTGTCCACTGATAGGGTGATTGATTCTGCTCAGCCACGAATCCCTACCTCTACCCCTCCTTCTTAGCCTGTAGCATACTCCTGTTTTCTTCATCTGGAGGTCTCCTTTTCCCCTCTCACATTCCTTCCCCATTCACTTCTTCCTGCATCCATTTGTTTTCTCCCTACCCAAGCTTTCTTCTTTCTCTGACAAAAAAAAAAAAAAAAGAGAAACCCCATGTTCCAACATTACTGTTCATTACTGGTATAAACATACTTGTAAACAACCTTATTAACCACACAAGATTAAGAACAGTGGGAGCAAACCCAACAGCAATGGTGGTACATCCACGCTGCAAACAGAAATGGAAGTCTTTAGACAAAATGGCCATCAAAAAAGCAAAAAAACACAAGGCTAAAATAACAGCCATTTCCTAAGACACTGTCCTGACTACCAACCTGCCTCCTGCCCAACCTCATCATTATTTACCATCACTGAGCTCCTTCACAAATTCATTTAAACCTTTCAGCCTTCAAATTTAAACGTTTCAGCCTTGTAGCCTGAAATGCATTTTCTGACACGTATACACAGTGGGTATTCAGCATCCAGGACCACTTCCCTCAAGCATCTCAGTATTTGAAGTCTCTAGTCAAGACAAATTTTGTTAACTACATAGGAGGCACTACTGTATGTTTCCTCAAATTAGAAGGTACAATTACATTGAAAAGCCATCAGTACAGAAATGAAGCTTCATGAAAAAAAAAAAAACCAAAACATATATAGCCACAAGGGATATTATAGGAAATGAATAAGGGAACACAACCACTACATACACAATTATCAATTGCCCATGAGTCTCAAGAAACAGTTTCTAACTGGCATCATAATAAACCCCACATTCATTCTACAGGAGTATACAAAAAGAAAATCTATCAGCAAATTCCAGAGATGGGTTAAAATGCATTTTACAGGTGACTTGTTAAGTGAAACCAAGGTAAATACAATGTAGCAGCTATTAAGCCAGTACACCAGTACAATTACCTGAAAGCAGAAAAGCACACAGGTGGACTGATGGTTAAGTAACGACCTTTTAAAGTTACATTTATAACAGAGTCAAGAAAGAAATGTGAAACACATGAAATACGCTGGGGTTTTATGCAGCCTTCATCATTTACACAAAAACACAGTACAAAATTACTACAATCAATGCAATTTAATGTTTCAGCTAAGAGGCTGTTTCAATATATATGTTATTTAAAGTAATCTGTTAATAATATAACCTAAGAAGTGGGCTTTGCATGTACTTTCAAGTTCACCAAATAAGAGATCATTAAAATACTCATTCTGAATTAACCAACACAGCATTTACAATGTACCTTGGTAACACAGTGACAACCAATATGCTCTGCTGGACTATCAGTGTGGCTGGCAAACAGAAACAGCAGCTGCATACTGAAGTCTAAACCCCAAAAAGGGTGTAAATCAGATATCTGTGCCTTTCTCTACAAAACACAAGTCTCAGAAGCAAGCTATTTCCAAGACATAGCATGAATTTCTACAGTATCACAGGCGAATGGGCAATTTCAAAAAGACTGTGAGATAAATGAAAAAAAAAAATCACAGACAAAGAGGGAACTCTCCTCTTACATTATCTCAATTCATATTAAATGTTCATTTATCTGCATTACAGTGCAGATAGGGAATAAAAAATTACACTGGCATGATTGGTTTGCTGGGTATATTTTAACCACGTAACTTCTGTGTCTCCTCCAGCCTACAAAGAAAGCTCAGTATTCACAGCCTCGGTAATATGAACAAGAGGACTTTTACATACTGGTTAAGTGTTCAGATGCTGCCACTTTTCAAGTGTTGTATCTTTAATCTAATCTCCTATAGTAATTAAGATCATGGGATCATATTGTTCATTTACTATTCTTTATGCTCATATTTTAAAAATTATATATATGTCTGTCATGAAAACAAGTAGCTACACAGTAAAAACAAATCCAAGTGAGTGCCCTCCAAGGGAAAAGCAAGCTGCTCTATGCATTTTGGCAGCAACCTGCTGGGCAATCGATACCCATACAGCTCTGGAAAAAAAACACCCAGAATTGTGGTGTTAGGTGAGAAAGATGGGATTAATGCAGAGAGGGAAGGAAAGGAAGAGATACTATGGGCAAAAAGGATTTACACCTACAGAAAAACAAGATTCTTTCATTCCACAGATGGTAGAACAAAATGCTTACTAATACAGTATCTCCAAGGGCTTGGATACATGTAACATCAGATAAGATTTACACTATAAACTCATTCAACACATCTTCCAACTCGAAACAAAACATACTTCTCTCCATCTCCAGATCATGTAAGAATTTCCCTATTACTTACAAAATCTTTCACAAAATCTAAAGAATTATGGATGGAAAATATGTCATAGCCATCAGAAATGAATCTGGAACAGATTCCCAGTGTTTCAGCTCCTTTATTACTGGTTCCAGCACACTGCACTGACTCAATCCAAGAACCACTGAACTCGTTAGAGCACCACGTTAATCAAGTCCAGTTCTGTGTCCTCAGTATTGCACGACGTCAGGCAACACGCTCCTTGGATCTGTGATGCACTAAAGACAGGTCAGCACTACCCCTACTCAGCAGTTGGTGGGAGCGACACACAAGATAAACTTTTCTTTCATATCACCCTGATTTAAGAAGTCACCAGCACAGTCATCCACCTCTCTTCTGCAATAAAGCACAGCAGCCCACTTGCCTTTGCTTCTCTACGACACCTGCAGAAAAACCAAATGTGCACCTCTTCACTCACTGCACTTCCCAGTCTGGCAGAGAAACAAGAATAATTTCATTTTGTTTAAATTGATATGCAAAGCTCAGAGCTGCGAAACTTGGAGTGGGAATACAAATTTAATTCTGCCAGGCACCTTCAGCAGATGACTGGGGCAGGGTTTACCTTCAGCCCCAAACTCATCACCAAAGTGCACCTCAGAGATACTGGATGTGTGGCATACCCAAGATCAGAATGAGGTCTGAACACCACACAGACCAGAGGAATCTACATCACCAGAAACCGGGACCCATATTTTACTATTAATGACACCAGCCTTCAATCTTCCTCTTAAAATCCAACAATTCAAAAAAATGAGAGAGGAGAAAAAAAAAAACCAAAGTTGTTGAAGAAGAAAAGCAAACAAATGAGAGAACAGTTTCATTGACTGGGTTAAAAGAAATGTAACAGAAGCCCAGCAAATAATAACTGAGAAACAAAAAACTCACAAATCTGAAAATATCTACCATTTTTGTCATGTAGCATCTTACAAACTTCCAACTATCTGACTGGCCAACTGGTCAAGCAATAAATTTTATGCATATTCATACAATTTGCCAATTCTTCTTGAATTTATAGTAGCTACATACACCATAGAATCATAGTTTCAAATGGCTTGGCCTTTTTTTTAGTGTTCCTAGATCAATCATCTAGTTCACCCTTGGAGCGCAAACAGGTAAGACAACATGTACACTGAGTTCAAAGCAGAGTTTTGACACAACAAAACTGAACTTGGAAACAGAAATGCTCCTCTAATAGTCAGTGTCATTCACAGGTAAAGAAGGCATTATGCGATTTAGAAAGCTCTCTGATCTTCTTCTTACACTGAACATTTACCAACTCCTTTTAAGTGCATCACACCACTTTTTGGAAAATGTACCAGTGTATGTTCTTCCATTGATAATCTGCTATGAATCTGCTAATGGATTTCACCCATATTACTTCCCTAAATAAAATTTTAAACTTGGAGTGAAATAGAAACGTTGTACCCAAAGCATGTGTATAAAGTTTGAGTTCTGTTATTTATTAAAAAAAGGCTTCAGTATACCACAGAAGTAAATAAAAACTTTCCAATTATAGTATTTTTTACAACTGCAAGAATCCAGAAGGCTGTTAAGTACTACTAGGGCAGCTACAGCTCTTCTGTAATTGATAGAGCACACATGAATCTCTGACCCAAGTATGGCCTAACTTCAATTTATCACCTGATAGGAAATGACCTCTGGATTCTTTGTATGCTGGGAAGAGGGAATGACAAGTTCCTCCCAGCTACCGTTTTACTAACAAAAAAAAAGCCTCTTTTAAAAAATTGCAGTACAAGTAGTCAATAAGCAAAATTCACACTGAAACGCTACCAGTCAGGGTGGTAATAATTCGGTATATAGCATTTCTTTTCTAGCACTTCACTGGACAAGGGATCTTCTCAGCACAAGCAAAGAAAAGCTCAAAACACTTGAAGCATCTTTGATCATGCCTAATTCCTCTGTCGCTAATGAAGAATAGCTGGGAAACAGCCTTACATAGTTACCAAATTGAATTCTACAACATTTTCACACATAGAAAATAGCAGAGGAAAAAACATTTCCATTAGGCTTTAGTGCTTTTTTGTAACTACTGCAAACATCAGTTCAGCTTGAGTCAGGCCAGAAAACAGGAACACACCAGCAAAGGCACATTTACTGCATTACTTTACGTATAAAGCCATCCCCTACACCAGGGTTCAGCAGCTCTGTCTAAAGCAGCAGCTGAAGCCTCAAGCCTCCATTGGAAAGCTTTCCACCTTTGTTACTATGTTGGAACCAAACTGCAACAGAAATCCAACATAACAATGTTTTAAAAAGTTGTTAAATGGCAATCCTACTCAACTCCACTATGCAATCAAGCTCTTAAAAACAAAAGTTCATCAAGCTTCCTGTGGATATTAAAAGGAAGGGGAAGAAGTATAGGTACCAAGCAGCATGCAATAAAATTATTGAAAGACAAACCTAGAAAATCCTAGCAGAGCTTACTGGAATGCTTCCGGACCTTCAGGGTATTCCCTTAAACTACTGATACTACAGTGACCCCACTGATCCATAGGTAGGTTTGTAACTTCAGCTGCCATCAAAATACCAGAGACATAATATTAACAATATTAACACATAGAGCAAGCAAGACAAAGATATTTATATATTCTATATCTAACACAGAGACAAAATATAGAGGGGTGTAGCTATTAGCATTATCTGCAAATGATTCCATATGAAAGTTGATCATTTCTACGCAAGAAACACAGAGACAAAAAACCAATGCAAGTGGAATCCAGCACTGAAGTCCGTGTTTTCCTTTGCTCAGTATACACTGGGGACAAAACGCGTGAAAAGTTCGATGTATCAACACCAAAACTTCAAAACATAACATATGGTCACACTGCCACATATTGACATTTCCAAATTATCAAATTCCACATGAAAACAAAACAATGTTAACGTTTCCTAAAGCTCTCTTTTCCCTGGCCTTCATAACTAACACAACTCTTGCCTTAGTTTATCCTCAGACTGAAGCTATCACACAAGCTATTCAGAGAGCACTCCAGCTCCACACTTCCTAAAACACAGAAGATCTACAGGTTGTGACTCCACACCTGTTTTTCACATAGTTTATCGCCTTTTTTTTTACCATTTTTCTTACTGTAACAGAACTATGCCTGTGCAAATCTCAGCTGACTGGACTTGATTCTTTACGTCCCCTCTCCCTTGAGCAGATCTGGATGAAAGAATAGGGAAGGAACAATTTACCCTCTGTTGACACCCTGAGGTTCCTGGCCATGCACTGCTTGCCTTCAACCCATGTTTTTAAATTAATTAGATTTCTCTAGCAACCTTTAAAATAGTTTAAGTGACACTTTATGGATTTCCTCTGCCATTCACGTTAAGCCTATTTGATGCTGATGTACTACTTGGAGGGCTGTTATTTCTGAAAAATAAGTACCAATATTAGCCACCTCTGCTTATCTCTTGCAGCAATACAACAGTAATATAATTACTGATGGAATAATCCAGTAATAAACCAGACTGGAATTATTCAGAGAAAGAATACATATAAACTCACCTTAAAAGTATTTTTCCTATTCTACCTGTCTGCTATGGCAATCTGAAACTCAGCCAAACAAATAGTAAGTAGGAAAGTACTTTACTTGTATGTAAAAATAAAATTATTTATACAGATAAGACAAATATGTATTCTTTATATATACATTATATTTGTGTGCATTATGATAACGGTCATTTACTTTTATCACACTGATTTTCCAGTGTGCTATTTTTCTGATAACTATATGGCATGTTTTGCTCTAGTCATTAGTCAAAAGATTTGTATCTTTATCCTGAATTCTATTTTTCCTGAATTCCAATTCAAATAGAACCTATCTCAATGAAGGATTCTTGATATGTATTTTATATCTTCCCATCCATCTACATTAATTGACACAATTTTCCCAGTATTACAAGATACAGCCAACACTTCAAGCCAATACAGAAGTAAAAGCTGTCCCTATCACCTAAAACTTAATACTTTGTTACTTTCAGCCATTTACTTTTGACTTTCCATTTCTTATCAATACAAAAAGCTTTGTCAACTTGTAGTACCACTGTACCTTTCTAAATGCTACAAAAAAACAACAGGAGGGATAACCAAGCACATTAGTTCACATTTCTGTCCATTTAAAAGTCCAAGTCTCCTAAAGAATCACAAATAGAACTATAAACAGGCCACCTTTCAATTTCTTTAATCTCAATCACATTACAAAAATAAACATCAGCCTTTATATAACACTTTCAAAGAAGCCTATGAATATACTGGTGTCTTAAACAGGGTTCTGGAAAAGATCACAGATTCATCACCACACAGAATAACTGTGCACTGAAACTATCACTCCTCAACTGATTTTTGGCTAAGAAAATCAGTTTTGTTTGGAAGATTCTCAGCTTAGTATATCAAAAAGATTTTTCTGATCAACAAAACATGAATACACAACTTCTTCCCAAAACCTCCTTTTGGCCAATTTGTATTCAAAATCAAAACATCACTCTAATCCTTTGGCAAAATAATTTCCAGGTAATTTCCTATAGATAGCCTGTAAACTGAAAAACTAGCAAGCTGTTTTCTGCCAAAGCTGGCACAGAGAGTGGACAGACTACAACAGACATTAAAAGCTTATCATTCTTTGGCCACAAGTTTTAATACTGCATCTTTGTTCAGTCTCTACCTTTGTTCCCTGAGACAATCACAGCCAGACTTTATGCCAAGCTAAAAAAACTGTATTTCATCTCAGCCTTAGCCCCAGGCCTCAGATCCTGAAATGAGTGTGTGTTTGAAAGTATTTAATCCCCAGCCTCGTAACTGACTCAAAGCTAACACACAAAAATAACACCCAATATCAGGAGTCAGCACGGCGGTTTTGGGGTGGGTTTCTTCCTTTCTCACACACTAAAGGAGGCACCATAAAGCAATGCAAATAAATCGTGTGTGTCAGAACACGGTAACTTGTTCAGGGTTGATCAGGGCTTCAATTAGAAAAGAAGGCTTGTTTGAAATTTTAGACCCTTCTACAGCTTCCATTTCAGATTCCCCAAACCTCTGAAGAGATTTTCAAATTTGTCTCTCTTGGGTCAAGGAGACTGTTCTTCTCATTTTGCATCACATGCCGTAACTTTATAAAAAGAAGCACACTGATGGTTCAGGCAGTAACAAAGGATTTGAATGCCTCAACCACTGAAGGTGTATCTAAAATCTGGATTCGTTCCATGCAATCAAAAATTACTTGCTAATAAAAGTTAATTACAATGTTTTAAAGCCTTACCTAGTCAGTTAAATGCTGCCCAAAGAAAATAAAAGCTTTTATTCCAGTAGAGCATCTTTTTTATTATTACTATTTTACTTGTTTGTACACAGCTCCTTCCGGTTTTGGGTTCAGTCTGGACCCAAAAATTGAGGGCAGTGTTATTCAGGAATTCTAATCTGAGACAACCACACTTAATAAAAAGACTGACAATTTAGTTAACTTTTAATATCTGAACTAAATGAAAATATGTGTAAAAATGACACCCTCTGAAAAACCTCTGTCATAAAATAATAAGGACTATCTTGTCTATAAATAAACAAGGTCGTTAACACAAAAACATAAAGTCTATCAATTTCCATCTGCTACTTGTTTCTCTGTCTGGTCAAGAAGATAAAAACAATTCTCGAGCCACCCTCTGCCACAGGCACCTATTTAGCCATAACATTTATGAGGAAGAAACTAGCCCACCTCTGCAAAAAGTCTGACATGCCAAGAGTGCCAGTTATTCTTAGAGTGAGACATGACCACAATTTCACGTAATTAGAGATGTTATAAAACGCATCCCGCCCGCTCTCCCCATCCCCCTCCACCACTACCACCATTGCAGGAGTGACTTGTTACACATCGCGATGAGCAAGTAACATTCCCTGCCCGAGGAGAGAGCAGAGATCAGGCCATAAAAAGGGCACGAGATGCAAAGAGAGATCCTCCCCCGCCCGGGCCGGCAGCCGCGGCTGCCCGGGCACAGCCTCGCCCTGCCCCGCGCCGGCACACGGGGCGTCCCGGGGGGGACCAGGAGCTCCTTCCCCATCTCCGGGATCGCCGGCGCGGGGAGAAAGGCTCCCCGGGCGAGCGGGTCACCCAGTCCGGATGCCCGGGGACGGAGGGGGAACGGCGGGAAGGGGGCTCGGAGGACCAGGGCGGCCGCCGGGGAGGGCTGTGGGGCGACCGCTGCCTTCCCCTTGGTGGCGTGCGGAGGACAAGGGCGGCGGGG
Organism: Gymnorhina tibicen; assembly: GCA_013399875.1. NCBI lineage: Eukaryota > Metazoa > Chordata > Aves > Passeriformes > Artamidae > Gymnorhina > Gymnorhina tibicen. Next base: position 1,101,569 of record VXAZ01007995.1, read on the forward strand.
CGAGGGGGCGCCCGGAGCCCGCAGGCCCAGGGCGCTGTCGGCGATACGGCGGCTCCACCGAGGCGCCGGAGCTCTCCCCGCCCGCCCGCCCGCGGGGCCTCGCTGCGGGCGGCAGGGGCCTGGGGAGCGGGGTACCCCG
>VXAZ01007995.1:1101960-1133741 GCA_013399875.1 Gymnorhina tibicen
CGGCACCGGGCACCCACAACCACCACCGGGCGCTGCCGGTGCCCCGCGGCCGAGGGACGCGCCCCCGGGCCCCGGCTGCAGCGGATGTGTAGCGTGACCACTATACGAAACCTGGTCAGAAGGACTGGCGGCTGGGAGCCGTCCATGTGTTATTTCGCCATTTCATGTTGAGTGTCTCCACAATCGGAGAGGGACACCCCGTCCTGCGGGACGCCCTCGGCCGCCCTGAGAGGTGCGAGGCACGGAGCCATCCGCTGGCAGACACGTTCAAACCTCAGCAAAGAGGCTTCCAGAAATAATAAAAAAAAAAAACCAACAAAACAAAAACAACACAAAACAACAAAAAAAACCACCACCCCACACCAAACAACAACAAACAAGTGTGCTTGTTCCTCACAGGAGCCGCGATGGCGATCTGACAGGTTACGCCGAACCGTGACACTGCGCCCGGAGTCCCACCCGTTCTCTCTCCAGGAGGAGGCGGCCGCCCATGCCGGGAGCGGGACTCTCCGCCTAGCAGCCGGCGCTCGGGAACTCCAGGAAATGTCACTTCCCGCGTGTGCCGCGGTCCGGCGGGCGCGGGGTGGGCGGAGGGCGGCCGGTCCCGGGCTGCGAACCGGCACAGCGCGCTCTCACCGCCGCCTGCAGCCTCACCCGAGCGAGCGAGCGCTCAGCGCCTCACGGACCCCTCACCCCTCGCTTCAGGAACCCCTCACTCCTCGTCTCGGGAACCTCTTGCCTCAGGAGCCCCTCACCTCAGGAACCCATCATCCCTCGCCGCAGGAACCCCTCACCCTGCTTCCCCCTCAGGAAAGGCTCGCTTGTTGCCGGGGGAATGGGAAGGAGTCGCTGTCCCCTCACCTTTGTGCAGGTTCGTGACCTCCCAGCCGCAGCAGAGTGCCATGTCAGCCCAGGAAGGAGGGAAAGGTGAGTGTGGTGTTTGCTAATGCAGTTGCACCGCCATTCCCTCTTCCCAGGCCTTCACACATACAGGCGCTCACTTCCCAGCGGGTTGGGCTCCTCCATTTACTTCCCACGTATGTCTGTGAATGCAGTGTAATGAGCCCCGGTGATAAAATCTAGGCCTCCTTGCTCCAGGAGCATCAGCCCATCCCGCTTGAGATGAAAGGGAAGCACTTAATGTTTATTCATTGATTCTGGTGGAACTATGTGCTTTTCAAGCAGAAAATACGAGATACTCCCAATCAACTGAATCATCAATCCATGGCAAATAGCTGAGGAGATAAAAAATGCTCATCCATCATAGCTGGGAGTAGCATGTTAATGGAGATGGAATTTATTTTCTCCCATGAAGCATTATTGGTTAACCCCAACTTGCTATCTCTTTAGCAATTAGTGGTGTCACGCTTGTGAAGCACAGATGAGGGGTTCCGATTGGGGCAATACACAATTACTGTCCTCAAAATGAATCTCATGAAACACCTCAGACTGATAAACACACAATACGCCCGACAAACAAAAAGGAAATAAATTAAAGAGTGAGCGGCGTAACTCTCTGTAACCTCTGGCCAAATGCATGCGGGTACATAGCTTTGCCATCTATGAATGTCTCACAGAGGCATATCGCTACCATAATTTTGTTCTACTTTTATTCCTCTGGATACAGCCATTCATTGGGATGTCTTCTCACCAAACACAGAGAGGTTTTTCCTGAAGGATATAATAACTGGCTGTTTTGCAAGAAGGCTGTCACATGAAAGCATGCAAAACAGGAGTTAGGAGCAATGGGAAACATCTCTGTGAGTTAAGGTGATGGGACATGGTCTCACTCCCCACCCTTCCTGGCTATCTTGGATGCCACATGACTTGTTACTAATGAAGATGTATCTAGAAGAGCAGCAAACTCCACAAACCCCAGGGTGCTGCTCCAGGCAGCTGTGGTGCCAGACACCTGAGCTTAGAGCAGGGAGATTGCCCATCCTGTGCTCTCAATGTGCTCCCTCTGCTAGAAGAGGAAACATAATATTGATAGTGAGAAACACTGTATACAAACCAAACCAGTAATTTTGATCTCAAGCCACAGCAGGGCTGTAAGACATGGATGATGACTTTTCACTTGGCACAACTGTCCCAAGTTACAAACTCTCCAAAATGTATCTGCAGCTCTTCCATGTTCCTGAGCCTCCCCAGCACTGTCATAAGAAATGGTGCCTGATAGCATCCCACATGACAGCATGGATGTTTGGTATTGAGCTTGCCACCCATTTTCCCAAGTATTTTGCCACTTTTTCCCAGCTCTTTATGAGAAGCTACCAAGGAAAAGGCAAAAAGGAGAGCAGAGAGAAGAGGATACTTCGATTTGCAAAAGGCAGGAAACGGCAAAGGGGGTGAGAGGACCACAGTTAGAAAGGTGAGGGGAAGCTCTGAGGTGCCCTGGTTGCAGGGAGCAGCACAGAGTTTACGGGGTCAATACAAAGATGTGTGTAACAGCATATGTACACTGGGATCCAGGAGTTCCAGGGAATTCTAGGGATTCAAAATGATGCCAGAGTAATCTTTGAACATCAGAGCTAAGGACAAATAAGAGAATTTTTAAACTATGTGGTGAAACTTGCAGAAACCTTGGGAAAAAGGAAGTTTCATAATGGCTTCACTCTGTTCCTAGGCAGAAATCGTGGAATGGTTAACAACAATGTAGGAAAGGCAGAAGAACTCAATAACTATTCCTGGTCTGGTTTTGGGGAAGAGCCATATGATACAGAAATATCATATGATGATGATGATGAAATACATTCCATTACAACAAGCACTGAGGAGGATGTTAAATGGAAGCTAATGAAGTTGGCTATCAGCAGGTCCAGGCAACTTGCATCCAAAAGTTTTAAAAGCACTGGCACAGAGTATCTTTAGATCATTAATGTTGATTTTCAATAAATCTTGGAACACTGTTAAAGTTCCAGAGGACTGGATGAAATATTGTACCAATATTTTAAAAGGGTAAACAAGGTGACCAAGGTAATTACAACCTGCCAGACTGACAAGAATTCTGGTTAATAAAATGGGACATTATCTACATTACTTGATTTAAAAAGAATTAAGGGGTGGAAACACAATAAATGCAAATTAATGTGGAAAATAAATCTTGCAAAAATAATTTGATTTTTTTAATGGCATTACAAGTTTGGTTGATGAAGGTAAGCAGGTCTGCAGAATATTTGTTCTGGTAACTTGCAGGATTTTAATTAAGAAGCCAAAATGATACAGACTCATCACAGCACATATTAAACTGTTGAGACTCTAACTAACTGACAGTTACAAAGTGGGAAAATAAAGAGTCATCATCAAAGAATGTGTTTCTGCGTCCTATGGCAATTAGTTCTACACTGCATTGTATTGATATTAATGGCTCTAAGAAAAACATAAAATCATCACTTAGAGAGTTTGCAAGTGATGTAAGCAATTGGGATTCATAAATAACCAGTCGTGCTGTAAAGCAGCTGAGACAGCTTGATAACAAGTAATGTGCATTTCTGTACAGCCAAATGTAAAACCATGCACCAAGGAATAGAGAGAGTGATTACAGGATGAGAGAATTTGTGCTCTTACAAGTTAATGCTCAAAAACCTCAAGAATCATCACATATAATCAGGAGAAAATAAGCAGGTGGTGTGGTGCTGTAGCCAAGAGGATAATGCAATCCTGGGCTTATAAACAGGAGAATATAGAAAGATGTCTGTATTTATTTTTCTGGTACTAGTCCCATTGCTCCTGAAGTCTGATACCCAAATTCCTTAATTCCTTAATAGAAGCTGAAAAGGAGTTGGTTCAGCGTAGATCAGTAAGAATGATTTAAAGTCAAAATGTTCAATCCATTTCAGTGTTAGAAAAGGAGGTACAATCACAGGTTTTAAGGACTTCCAACATTCAGTGAGTGTGTGCAGAGGTAGGCATCTTCCTGTGAGGTCTTCTACCAAGGAAGGTAATTAATCACCAAGACAGTTTAGGGCGGGACAAGCTGGATTTCCTAGCACTGGGAATGTCAAAATCAGGAGGCTGTAAAAACTTAATTTTAACAGAAGCAGGAGTTCAGTCCTGTAAGTCTGCTCCCTGGGAGACAGAACTTCTGTCTGTAGCTGTGGATTCTGGCTGCTTGTCTATGCAGAAGTTGATTTCCTTGGGCACTAAGAAGAAATAACCTGTCATCGCTTTCAGCATCATCTGACACAGCTCATGTGCTGTTCAGCACATGATGGGAGCAGCCGTGGGGATGGCGATGTTCACAGAGGTTGAAGGGATGGGTGGACTCGTTCACAGAAGGCAAAGTCTTTGAGGCGTATTGCATGCCAAGATAACTTTTCTCACTCGGGAAGCCTGAGGCATACTTTGCTGGAAGCTGGGAGGTTACTCCTGACAAGTGTGACTGTATGATTATCCTGCTACTGAACTCCTCCTCTGGCATCTGCTTCTGGCCATTGTCACAGACAGCACAGTGATCTTGTGCCAAGCAGTCTCTCAGGTCCACACCAAACTGACCTATGACTGATCTCTGAAAAGTGCAGTGGGAAATTTAGTGTGAGCAGAGAATAGATGCTTGATAACATGCATTGCACAGGAGAGGGCAAGAACAGTGGAGAGAACAAGAATTCTTAATATTAGAAGGTCTGGGTAGGGGATTGTACATAAGGCTCTGGACCTCTCCAAAATCTGTCATTGACTGAAACATTCAGGAGTCTCTCGGTCTGATCTGGTACCATCAAAAAATGGGGAAACCTTGCAACAAAATGTTCATTACTTTCGCAGCATACTTCCTGATACAAGTGCTCAGCCTTCTGCTGATATGCAGGACTTCGAGTGGGAAAGGCCTGTGCTGTGAGCCTAAGAGTCCAAACCTCTTGGGTGACTGAAGCCTTTATTCACAGTTCCATGGAAGAAAATGTTGGGGTTTTTTCTGCACAGTTGCTAATAACTGCCTGCATACCACACTCTGACAGAAACAATACTCTAAGTATTCCTTACTAACGCCATTCCTAGTGAAGGGCTTAGTGATCATTTAACCGGTTTTTGTTGTAAAATAAACGCCCTCGCTGATAGTACGCTTGGAAAGAGGCGAGCAGACGGCGCTGCCGATTGCAATGCTGTGGCTTTGCCCTCTAGTGGCCGAGAGACTAGCCCAGCTCCGGTGGTGTCAGTCTTAATACGTTTTGATTACCTCATCAGCCTCGAATCTTTGATTTTTCTAAATTCTGTGCAGACTTCATCCATTAAACTCAAGTACTACCTGCACCAGAACAATGTGAATCAATAAAATCCTTGGCTTAAGATTCTCAGAATCCTCTATTAAGGTTAACTCAGTATTAGTGAGTCATACGATAAAGCCACTAATACATGGGCACTTAATTAATCTATGATGCATTTTCCACCACATAGGACTTAATCTCTTGGAAGGAAAAAGGTCTGCTAGGTCACCATCTCATTGTGTGAGTCAGTTTGGAGTCATTCCATGCTGAATACCTATTCTCATTTTGTCCAGTTTAAATTTTAAATATGCCATGTATTCTTAGGAGTAAAAAAAAGAAAAAGAAAAAAAGATTGCATGGTAATCCTTTTCAACAGTAAACTCAATAGGTTATGCATTTGAAAGGGGTATAACTTCTTTACTGTCTATGCTGGCCAAATCTTGAAACATCCATCACTTTTCTGTCCATACTCCAGACACTGGCCTAGAGGCTCTAAGAGATCTGTGTCTGTATCTGTTTTAAACCCCTATGGGAGCTTCAGCAAGGGCTTTGCACTTTAAGGACATGTCAATTTTTTCTCTTTCTCTCCCTCTGGCACCCATTTTAGCTTATTACCCCAAATTCACAGGGAAATAGCACTTATTCAGTTAAATTGTTTGTCTTTCTCTTCCCCTCCCTCTTTCCTGTATCTTTAGGATCTCTTGGCCAATTTCTGCCACAGCTGAAAAAGTGGTAAGTCTCAAAGGAAATTCAGTTCTTTCAATTTCTGTGTCAATTCATGGCCAGACACAGAGGGGCTGATCCAAAGCAAGTCCAACTCTGCTGGTCCATCCTAGGTGTGGCAGCAGCCAGTTTGTCAGTCAGTGCCCTGGCCTTGCAGAGAATGTGGAGGGAGCTGAAGTCATTGTGGTACCAGGGTCATCCTGGTCGTGGCAGGGCTGAGGTTGGTGCAAGGAAGAGATGAGAGGGTGAAGACACAAACCCATGTGCAATCTCACTCTGATACTCACAGGACAACTTTTCAAGGGTTGTTACTTGGACTCGGTATTTGAGCGTGAGATGTGATACTCAGGTAATTTGAAAGTCTCTGCTAAGCAAGAAGTCAAATTACAGGATTTAGTAGTTCCAATAAACAACTGGATCATTTAATTCTTATTGCTTATTTTGTTATTCGTCTGTATTTAGAAGCTCTGGAAATGCTGAAGTAGCTTTTTGATTACATTCCTGTTCTGGCCAGAAGCTGGAAGTGGCTTTAGTGAATACTCATGGGGTTCATGTATTTGTGAGGCTATTCCAGATGAACATGTGTGTGCTCAGTAACAAAAAACCTCACCAGGATCTGGAACCAGGAGGAACAGGTTCTTGTTCTACTCTTTGCTGCCTTACTGTGTGACATTTAACCCCTCTGATCCCCTCTCCCTGTGTGCAGTAGAAGTAGTTGTATCTACAGCATGAGTAAGTATCCCATGAGTCCTTAGAAAGGTCTGTGAAACCACTTTGAGAGTCTCTTATGGGAAAGGTTATTATGATGATTACATGAAAAGCCATCATTTGGAAGATTTGAAATCATCACTTAAATATGTGCTTTCTGGTTCACTGAAACAAAAGAACTTTGAGGTTCAAAAATTAAGAGGAGTTTGAAACATTAATTCCATCTACAGAACTTCATCTCCCTAAAATGCTGACAGATAGGTATTTTCCATTTGAAGATCTGAAAGTAATTTACAAATAGTTGAAACCTGCTAGTCACCCTGTGAGGATTAAACAACCTGCTCGTTATCACTCAAAAAATGCATTTAAGAGTTTGGCCTAGAATTGCAGATCTCCTGATTTTACAACTTATCCCATGTATATTGGGGTATCCCTGGGATGTGCTATTATTTAATTTCCTCAGTCACGTAAAACTTTCACAGCTGATAGTACACCAGGAATAATGTTGGAGCTGTGCCACAGGATGGTGGATGGTAGGAGAATTGAGATTCTCATTGTTTGGATAAAAGTCGTAATTCATGCCAGTTTGATCTAAAAAAACCTGCCTTGAGTATGACAGATTGGTGAGGAGGGAGGGCCCAGCACAACTCAGTAAAGAAGTATCTCACAACTTCTATAACGAAGTTTCTGAGTTGTTGACAGCCCTACACACTTTTCCGTGTGCACCACCAGTATTTCTACGCTTCACGGCCAATAGGAAGCACAATGGTGAAGAACAGGTGATTTTTAAACTGAGAGTCTCAAACCTAGACGAGATATGGACCTACAAGGGAGCTTAGAAGCTCACAAATAACATCTCAGGCGTTTGTGTGGGCTTCAGTGAACGTGCTTGGTGCACTCACTCCTAGAAGCAGGGCTTATTCAATGTGTTGGCTGGGAGCAAACCCCACCAGACACTGGCAGAGAGAAATTCCACCAGCAAACAGTATCACAGAGGATGTTTTGTGGAGGATTTTTGAGTGACTGTTTCTGTGAACAGAAACCCACTCCCTTGAATGTCGATGCTTCAGATGCAAGGAAAATTCTAAGAACAAAAGAATTTTAGAGAAATCAAAACACTACAATGCAAACTTGACTTGATTTTAATTACATACAGTGCAGAGTAAAACTGTTGCAAACTGAAAAATCACATCAACATAGGTATTATTAAGTAACTCATTATTATGATTGTGAAGTGATATCTTTTGTTGTGTCTTTTTTCGTTTCTTCCAGCGTAACTATATTCTATGACCAAAAAAGCTGTCAGATTTTTTTAGATTCAGTAAACAAATTAAATAAATCTGTTCATCATTGTACTTATATAAATGGAGACACATTTTACACAGAAAAACATCTAATAATTTTAAATCCTGTTTTAATCTGTGATGTCTTGTAACAGTGAGTTCCATGCACTAATTGTGGCACTTTAAAAGTATTTTCTTTCAGCAGATGTAAATGCTCTGCTGCACAATTTAACTTAACACCCTTTACAACAGAAGCAGTGAGAGCACACATCTTCCATGAAGCTCATAGTTTCTGTTTGAGGTAGGAGATATATTTCAGACAAAGTTTTCAGTCCAAGTGTAGAGTTGTCAACTTGTCTATGACCATGCAGCTACATATTTCCAGTCCGGTTGGTTTTGTTGTTTGAGGGGCCTTTTTTTTTGAGGATGTAAGTAAACAAAAGTATAAACTTTTGTCAATAGTACCTTTTTATTTTTCTTTCAATGGTTATGTGAAGGGTTTGATCCAATGTGTATGTATGAGTTTATTCTTTAGGTCTTTCTAGATTCAAAGGAAGAGCAGAGTTTTCTTTAGGGAGGAACTGAAACTTACTTGAAAGGAAGCGATAGATGTAGTTGGCTCATTGTTATCTTAAGCATTTCCCTTCTTTGTTGCACTGGAGACAGATGAATAGCTGGACATACATGGACATACATGACTCCCAAGCTCTGGTTAATGATTTTTTGTAATTACATCATTCAAGGTGTGATAGAGCCAAACTCCAGCAAAAGGGATTTTATTCTTGAACGAATCTGGCAGGCATCACTTTTGCAACACTTTCTTGGCTTATCTGCTCTTGGCATCTTGGTCTTTTCCTCAGTACTTCTCCTTAATGACAGTGGGTGCAGTGGGCATCAAAACCACCGTCCTTTGTGCACAGAATATTTGAAGCTATCTTTCAAAGGAGAAAGACTCACACACCTGTGCTGCAGACTGCAGGCACATCTTCCTTTGCCCTTAAGTAATTCGGGAATAAGTTGCTCGAATTTAACCACACTTGACTGAGGCAACTGGTGACTGCTGTAGGGGAAGGCCAGAAATGGCTGCCACTGCTGAGGGCACGGAGAGGGAAGGCAGCCACTGCAGGAGCTTTCAGCAGCAGGTGGCTGTCAGTCAGCCAGACACAGGCCTAAAATTCTTTGTAGGGTTATTTCTTCCTCTATCAGGACTGCCACAGGGAATACAGTGCTCATACGTCAGGAAAAAGGTGTGATGGGGGGCAGGTAAAGAACGATTAAAAAGCATGGGCTCCTGCGTTCATCAAGCAGTGAAACGGTTCACACACACACACAAAGCTTTAAGTACACCCTCAAGTATTCAAGGCATTAACGAAAATCCAAAGCATCTCGTTCAATTACTTCTCCACCCACATTCTTCATTGAATTAAAGGATATCCTACACACTCTTTTGTTTCACTTATTCCCTAAAGATTGTTTCATCGCACACCAAGCAAGGATCTTCGGTATATTCATAGTAACGTCTCAGTCACGGCATTCAGCATTATGATGTTCCTGGCACAAGGGATGTTATTAAAGGATTGAAGAGATGAATAGATGGCAGATTTCCCCAGGGCAGCACATCAGAAAATGGACATCAAAAGAACCTGGCTCAAAATGCAGTGGGTATTACTGGCTCCTGACAAATCCCACTCATTTCTGAACAGTAACACTGTCAGGCTGTGTTAGGGACATGTCCATCCTGGAATGCCTCCATAAAACTGTTTGCTTACCCAGTAAAAGCACTCCCATTTCAACATCCACCCCTTTAGTTGAAGACAGGATAATCTTCATTAGTTGAAAGTACTTGGGGCCCAAATTCAAATAAAATTGTACTCAAATAATTAGCACTATCCCAAGGCTCAGGCTTTGTAGCCATCAAAATTACCTTTTTCTCCCACCATTTTTCATGAACCCATCTGGATTGCCCCAGGAACCCTGAACATGTGAGTCTCTTTTACAGGACACGTAGGTTGTCACATATTACAAGTCATCTTCACAGACCCCAACAGGATAACAGGCCACAGTCTGTGACAGAAAATTTTTTAAATTTCTATTTCCTTCTTCACCAAGAACTGCTTGGAATTTATTTTCTTAAAGCTATTTCGAACAATGAGTAACAAGTCCTGAGCAGGCATTGAGGGAGGAGAAGCACATATACTGATATGATGTCACCACCTGAATTATTCTGCTGAGATATAAAAATAGTTTGGAAGGCAGCACGGCCAAAATTACTATATCATTTAATTACAACCTACTTTCATGACAGGCCATCAGTTAATTAAGAGTGTCAAAATGCTGAATTGCCTCCAGCTTCTACATGCTTTGCAAATGACATGGAAGTCATCTTTTTAAATAGCAACAGCTTAAGTGAAAATGTAGAACCCATAGTGAAACGCTTTGAAAAATGAGGCAGTCAACTGAGCTGACCTGAAATTCCCCATACCATAAATTCACTAGGGAAGACAGTTATAACCCATTTAATTTACTCTCTGAAGATCACATTCACATGATGACATCAAAACTACTTTTCTGAAATTGATATAATTTTGAAGTGTTATAAAACAGGAGCCTGAAGTGACTGTGGTCTGTGCAGGTACACACAGGGCCTGGCTCCAGCACTGGCACCTTCCCTCCAGGCTGCTACAATATAGGCAACTGCAAAGCAGGAAAAGGCATAGAAAAAAGGGGATTTTCCTTTAGAAATAACTCACCTTCACTGATTCTCAAGTACCACACATGACATGAGAGAAAATTCTCTGTAAAGGGAATAATGTTGCTATAAACATAGAAGATGAAGGAATTGGTTTTACCTATTTGTTATATCTGATACAAAATCCCTTATTCTCTTTATAGGACAGTTTTTTATTAAACAAATGATTGTGTATAAATTATATAACAGTTTTATATTAACTGTAGCAAAACAAGGAAACAATAAAGTGGAAAGCAGACTGGATAGAAAGGTCATGTTTCCAAGCATCAAAGGATAAGAGTAGCACCCATCTGCAGAAAGAAGCCAAACATCTTGAAGCTGAAACAAAAACAGAGCAGTCCCTCTCCCTCATTCTCCCTTTGGAAATGAGGGGGTTCTTTCATTGGACAGACAGAAAAATACTGTTCGTTGGCTGGATTTTTCTTTTCTTCCAACAAAAATGAATGCTTCACACTGGGAAAAAAACCTGATGAGCAAATATCTCTCCCTATAGTTTGCAAGAAGCTGAGCATCTTAAAAATAATAATTAAAATCCCATCTCTTGACTGAATAAGGGAGCCAAGCTAAAACTGAGCCAGGACTTTATGTAGTATGGCAGCATGGAAATGGATGCTACAGGAGAGTGCTTGCATAAAAAGTACGAGGCTACAAGAAAGAAATCTGATCATTCAGAAGAATTGTGGCAGGCTCATGGTTTTATGACTGTGGCAGTGTCCAAGTGATCAACAAATTCCAGGTTGGGGAAGACAGACTGAATTTCAGTCTAATTTATGTGTGGGAGTAAGGGGAGTGCATTAGGCCTGTAATTTATGTAATAGGCAAAGAAATTCAAATACCAGAAAGAACTGAATGTGCTTTCTAAGTTGACTTCAAAGTGCTCCCTACTACTAAAGACTTTGATTGAGAAAAGATTTGAGCTTGGTAAAAATGCCATTTAATGTGACAGGCCATAAAAATGAGAGCTGACCAGTAGACAAGAATGCTTTGCCAGGATGACAAACAACTCAATGCAACTTTCACAAAATGGTGATTATTCAACAATTCTATGTCTGTTTCAAAGGGAATATGTGTGGGATGGGTCCTGTTATCCATGTCCTCATCCTGGGGGATTGCTGCTGTTTCTGTAAGGAAGAAGCCCTGAGCACTGTAACTGGACTTTACTGCCATTCACAACTACTGAAAACCAGTTGTCATTAATTTTACCCTGTGGAGGTTTAAGGTAAAGGGATATCTTTTATTCAGTGTTTTTACAGAAAACAGTCTAACAAAGGAGTTAGTATCCAGCAAGGCCCATTACACAATATGATGATGCAAAATTAATGGAACATTATGTTCTCCCCTGAGCACTTAGCTTCTGTGTTTAAGAGGCAAACCTTGGGGTCTAAGCATTAGCCCAGCACTGGCTGGGATTGCATGGGCTCCAGCCCTTTCCCCTAATGGTGGAAAGTATCCCACTGGTTGCAGTTGCATGAGCTTAGCAAATGCTTCACATACCAGCCTGTGCTGGCCTCCTTATTCATGGAAACATACTTAAAATTCCCATTTGCCAGGTGTGCTGTTAGACATGGACTAGACGAGTCTAGAATCCTGCAGACATTGGAATGTAGCAAGGGGGGGTGAAACTGATGATGATCTTTAATGTCCCCTCAAAACCATCATGATTTCTTACAGATATTACGTGACAAAAATTGAGTGAAAGGAACCATAGTGTCAGTGGTTTTATTGTAAAGATCTCCTGACTAAATACAACCATTAATTATTCTAGGCAGGCATGCCCACATCCTATTAGTTCATTTCTCTTTCACTAGTCCATTTGAGGGGGAGAAAGACCCAAACAAACAAACAAAAAAAATCTGAGACACACATGCTGATGTTGATCATGTCATTTATTGAGTCAGCAGTGATGGCAAACGGGGAATCAGTCGCTCTTACCGTCACAGGCAAACCCCACCACCAAATCCCATGGAACTGTACACACGTCTCCTGCTTGTCCCATGAACTCCATGGCTCTGCTCCAGCCTTCCTGTTCTCCTGGCAATGGTTTGCCTTCGCAGCAGTGTGGCAACTCCCTGCTCAAGCAAAAGGACATTGCTTCACTGGGTGTAATTAAGCCTATAAAAAAAGCCACCTCGGGCTTATTTATGCCTTGCTAAATCACATGATTGAGATTTTGTAGAGTGCTGTGAGTCAGACACTTGGGAAGGCCTGACCAGCTATTTCCTCAACATCTCAGTGAGAGATGTCTGTGTGTTGTTCATGTTTGTACCTCAGCAGTCAGTCAGATGAACACTTTGAGTTTGCTAAAAAAGCCTGGTACCCCATTTCAAACTGCCAGAACCCTTGCAAACAATTTTGACTGTGATACAGAATTAAATGGGGCAAAATAAATATCAGCACATACATCAGGAAGCTGCACTCTTGGAGGGGGAGAGAAAAAAAAAAAAGCTCTTTGGCATCTATGACATCTGTCCTTTATTTTGCTTTCATCAAACCAGAGAGACATTCCGAGTGTAAAACTTGCAAATGTTTCTGCTTTAACAGGATTACTTAACTATGGTAGGAACAACTGTTAAAGCTTGTTTTTATTGTGCAAGTAGACCAATGCACGTAATTCCTCCTCCAGCAATTTTTCATTGGGCTGCTTATGAGGGTAGCAGTAATTGAGGACAAGTATTTAATCACATCTCTTATCTTGGCTTATCTAAGTGTTAAGATAAAAGGGCAAAAATTGAACCAAGGCACATCTCATACAAATTTTAACACAGATTAATGTCTCAGCAGAGAAACTAATATAAAGAATTGCTCACCATATTTATTCAATGCAAGTGAATTCTTGTTCTGAATAGTTACTACTTTTCTTTTTCCTTTTCCAACAAATACTGGTCATCCTGAACTATAATGAACATGAGGACCCAAGCAGTTTGGAAGTATCAGCACACTGGGATATCAGTCAAATTCAGCAGTCCTGTTTCTCAGACACCACCACAACAGCTCTAGAGAAAGGAAGATGACAGAACTGCAGTCACAAAGGTGAACACACTGGGTGTACATTCCTGATGATGCTACTGTGAGCCATTGAGGAAATGGAGGTATAAGACACCTAAACCTTTTATTACAGCTTCTGCAAATCCATGAAGTGCTTGTGCAGATTAAAACCAGTAAGACTGTGTGCATTTTTCATGGAAGAGTTTCCATCAGTTAAGATGCTAATGATGTTTGTCTGCTTGAACCCAACGAACAAGTAAGCTTGTTCAAAGAACCCACCAGGTTCTCAGTGACCCAGACTATAAAAATCGTCTATAATTTAAAAAATTATCAGGATAGAAAATGTATTCCACTAGAAACAATAGCTAGATTATCCCTTCAAATTTGACTATAGCCTTTAAAAGAAAAAAGAGTGTCTGGAATATTTTTATGGAAAACCTATTTCAAGGTTCTCAGGAGAACTGAGCTGGAAAAATCACCGTGTAATGGGATAAACTATTACAATTTCAGGGCTGCAAGTGGCCAACATGATTTCTCAGTGCACACTGCCAATGAAAGCAACCCTGCAACTCAAAGGGCAGGAGAAGAGTTAGAGGCAGTAATATCCCTGTGTTCAAAAGTTAATAATTTACAACAACACTGAAATCATGCAGCTGAAAGGCGATATAGAAAAGACTAGAAAATAACACATTCCCTGATTTTCAGAAAACTGACATCACTTTTGTGTCAAAATAGAAGGAAGTCTCAGCAAATTACCCAAATATCCAGCAGGAGAGCATGAGAAAACCTGGTGTCTTTCAGTCAAACTGTGGAAGCAGGCTGTGGGAAACTTAAGACATATAGGGGAAGAAATCCTTATTCAAAGTGAAAATTACTTCAGGCCATATTTGCATTCTTTCAGAAACATGCGAACATGCAAAATGTCACTAATTACACCTGTCAATCACAGACCAGACCAAGTCTTCAGCAATACAGCAAAGGTTTCAAAATGAACAGAGCAGGAACTTTAGTCGCATTACTACTCCCTGGAGATTCTAACAATGCTGTAAGCAAGCTGGGGTTATTTTCATTTCAACACCATGGTCCGAAACCATTTGAAACCAGATCTTGTAACAAAAGAGGAAATTCCATATTAAAGACCTCGGTCAGTAACTTCAAAAGTGATTTTCAGTTAACAAGAACCTGCAGCATGAAACATCAAAACTTCAGCAGCTTGCCCCAGTAAATCAGTGTTCACCTAAACGGAAGCATGCAGAACAGGCTCACAGGGAAGGCTGTGTTTGGGTGCTGTACAGCTGTGGAGCAGTGGGATGGCTGGGGCAGAGGGCAGTGAGGGCACACTGGGTTCACATGGGGCAGCTTATCAGCCCATGGTGCAGGCAGAGCAAACTAGACTGAACCCCTATTTCACAACAAAAAGTTTAGAAACAAACTGCAAGTTAGAGGATCTGACCACATCATCACCCAAGGCTTCAATATGGCCAAACCTTCCCTCTTCCCAGACTTGGTATGACCCTGGCAGCAGCAGCACAAGCTGCCCTACACTGTCTTGCCAAGCCCCAGCAGCAGCAGGGTAAAGGGCCAATTCAGTCCAGCCTGTGAGGTTGCTTTGCTGATGGCCATCCCCATCCAGCCTGCCTGCAAAAACTTCCCTCTTAGGGGGTTATCTTCTGTATCTCCTAGAAATTTCAAGCTGATTGGCAGGTGGTGAGGCAAAGGCGACAAGATGGGCTCCTGTAGCTTCAGAGCAAGCTGGTCCAGCTGACCTCAGGCATCAGCTTGGGAAAGCAAAGGAAGGGGAAGCCTTGCTCTGTTGGCCGCAGAAAAGCCAGAGATTAGTGAAAGCTTTTCAGGGAACTTTACTCTTGTTGTGCAAAGGTCTGGCATCCTGCAGACATCTGCCGAGATTTTAAGTCTTCACTTACCTATGTCAGGCAATAATTTACATTGCTTGGAAATTTCCAGCTTCGCACGTGGTCCCAAAATGAGATCTGCTGTTCTCAAAATGTTGTTTGCGCCACACTTCCCAATGTCTGTAGAGAGCTGATCTCACAGCACTAGCTCTTCTTTGTCAGCTAAGTTGCATTAGATAGAATCTAAAAATACATTAAATACTTTCTAATATTACTTTTTGACATAAGCAGTTACTATAGCTGCAACAAGGATGTTGCAAGGAAGTGCATGAGGTTGCATAACTCCTTTTATTCAGCTAGGATATGTGCACTGAAAGGTCAAAAGGCCTTGGAATAGGATTTTTTGTTTCAATGTTTGCCTTAGCATTCATACTTTAACAAAAATATCAAAAACAACGTGAAGAACTCAAATGAGCAGTTAATCTCCTTCTACTTCAAGGAGGCAACTAATTTGGCTTAGCTACAAAAATCTACCTGCAATGCAAAATTCAAGGAGATGCTGCCTAATATTTGAGAATCTGACAGATAACAGTTGTCAAAAAAAGCAGCATCTGAGCAAGCTGAGGGTCTGTTGCTTAGTGAGAGGGAGTTTAATAGCACAGAGAATCCACCAAATACTATGTGTTTATCATGCAGAAGTAGCTTTTTATACCAATTGCACAGAGATGTAGCTCTCTCCTCTCAAGACACATCCAGTTTGGTGTTCATGAATTTACAAAGCACGTAGAGGAGGCAGAGCAGTACTCCTGAAATAAAGGCAAACCAAGGTCCTGGAAGATGTACAAGTCTGTTTTTTCTTGTCCAATAACAGTGGTGGATGTGAAATGAAAATCCCAATAACCCTGCTCTAGATACCAACCCAAGCTTCCACCCAAACATACCGAGACAACCAATTTTAAAATTAGTCTCTTTGCTTGCTCTGCTTGCCACTCAAATCCTTGGTTGATACTGCAGCCCTCATGTTTCTGAATAAATCCATGAAGTTCTTCAGTGCCTGCAAACTGGTCTTTAAAAGGGGGGGATAATAAAAAATTATTTAATGGGAAAGCAGTTAAAGGTGATTAACTATTCCCTGCACTTGTGCTGTCACTTCTGTGAAGCTGCTATGGCTGTTGTTGTGATGTGCTTCTGCTCTGCACCACTTCATTTGCTCAAGTACAAAACAGGGATCATTTAATCAGTGAAATCTGGATCCCCAGAATAAAGACTGCTCACTTCGTTGAACAAACCAGTACTGCCTTTGAATAATAGAAGCACACTGATCTTAAGTGCCAGTGGAAGAATTCACTCACTCACCTTCACCTAAGGGGCAGTTTGCTCAGCCCTCTGTAAATTCCTACTATCCCAAGCAGCATGGGTTCTGATTCCAGGCAATCTCAGGAGGATCCTTCTGGACCTTCCTCAGTAGAGGCATGAATTAATCTCTTACATATAATACAGCTTTACTGTGCTTTTAGGTCTTCCTCAGTTCCTTCCTGCTAACAGGAGTACACCGGTGAATCAACACACTGCTCAGTAATTAAATCAGCTCTAAGACCTCCAGTGCTCATTTTGTACACCAAATCCAAAACATTATTTGTGAAGATCCTGGCAGAAGGGAGCTCATAGCAACTCCTAGTTCCCATGGAAAGTTGACAAATATGAGCAAGCTATCAACATATTTCCGCAGCAGTTCTAAATTCACCCTTATCATTCTTGTGCACTCTTCAAATATTGCTACATAACAAAAGCTAAAAATAAAAAATTCAAGGTCTGTATTGTGCATTAAAAGTCCTTTTTATATTAACTCCTTCCACCCTACAAACACTCTCAGCTGTAAACTCACTTTGTTCTCAAGCTCTGCATGGCAAATCCATGCAACCAACCCCAAGTCTCCAGCACCACTGCCTGCACTGTAACCTCTGCATCCACCACACACAAGCATTTCTTTTTCATAGAGAAAACTATGAAACAATTGCAGATTTTCACAGACTTTTCTCCTGCCTCAGAGAAGCCAGCCAGACCCTAGTTTCCCACCCATAAACCAGGGAACTACACAAATGCACCAGCAGCCAGGGCAGGAAGATCGGTGTTTGCTGTCTCGCACATTTGCCGATTCTTTGGTTTTCACTGATCAAGCTTTGACTCCCTCACATACAATCCAGGAGATGATTCAATTTCCTTTCTGCTCCATCTTCCTACTTTCCAAACTGCCAAGTTATTGAACATGTCGATATCATTACCAGTATCTTTAATAAGTCAGCAGAGTTCAGTGGTGAGCAAGTAAACACAAGGGCTTCAGAAGTATGGTGGTTATCAGGCTTCAAGCCAAGCTAAGAACAACTTAATGTTCACCTTAATGTGGGGAGCTTTTATTTACTAACACTCCCTGAAACTATTTTTAGTAACTCTGCATTTCTGTCAGCATGTACAAACACTGTTTGTGTTATACCATGAATAAATACAAAAGAAAAAGAGCTTTTCCCACAACAGCCTCAATGGGCTACTTTTAATTAAAATCAGTTTAATGATTGATAAGCTGTAGTATTTCCAGCAGCAAATCATAAGTGGTTGACTGTTTCCAGAGACAGTGAAAAAACTGAAGATAATATAACTACATAAGCTAGCATAGTTAGTTGGTTTACTGGTTGTCAACATAGGAAAAATTTGAGGGTTTAACATGTAAATTCAAGAGCAAAATCTAAATCAGTATTTTGTAGGAATCAATCAGCTATATAAACTTACAGAATCATTGTTTCCAAGGCTTACTTTTAGTCTCTCACAAAATTACTTTTGACATACTTCCTACATCAGAACGAACAAGCAGGAATTTTCAGCATCTGATTAGTATTTAGGAAGGGGATGTCCCATGTATCAACTCAGTACAGCTGGTAAATGGAAAGGTTCTTCACTTGTACCTCTTCAGCAAACAGAGGAACACTGCAAATACCTGTCGCCTCGTGTCCTTCCTTTGCTCCCTGGGCTCACAGAGGCAGCAGAAGGCAATTCCATGTGCCTGAGCACACATTTGTGGAGACATCTCCTCCTTATAAACAGAACAGATCATCTGCAGCTGATCAGCCATACAACAAACAAAAGTTTCATTCAACACCACAGAGAAAATAGGAGTGAGTATAGGGAGTGTGAAATCCTAGAGCTCTAACAGGACCCTCCCTAGCCCTGCACGTCTTCCTTGGTCACTGTCACCAAGAATGCACTGCTGTATCAAACAGCTGCTGCATCCACCTGCCTTCCTCAGCCAGTGCTGGTGGGAGGAGCAGACAACACACAGGAGGGAGCATTTCCTCTTTTGTACTGTTATTTTATTTTGTAGTAAGATCCACGTAGTATATAAAATATAACAGGAAAAACTGAACGAAGCCTAGAAAATGAACCGAGGAGTTCAGCTGATGAACCACTACAGCTCTACTTCTGTGGGTTCGTGAAGTCTCCAGAATTCATGGACTGTTTGCTTGTACTATTACAGTTCTCTAGCATATGAGCCTACACCAAAAGCTGATATGTTCCAATTAAGCCATAGTTAAGTGACAGATGTAGAGAAAAAAAACCAAAGTGGCTTTTGTAAGCCACAGCTGCCCTTGACAGAGGTTACAATGATGTCTAACTATACTGTAATGCACATTACATCAAGAACCTTGAAAGAGCCTCTGAGAAAACGGCTTCACATTAAGCATTTTAAAGAAAGGTCATAAATACTGCACTGTACCAACAGTACCTCCCAATGTCCTCCTTAAGCCTGAGGAGCATTTGTGTTTTGAAGAAGCTACTACATAGATGACACCAAACCTAGAGGTAGGTTATAGGCCAAGGTAAGTTACAGGCAAAAAAAAAAAAAATATCCCTTTAGAGCTAGTCACTGCACAGACTGCCCAGCAGGAAGCAAGGCAAAGTGTCAACAACTCTTTCCTCCCACCCTAAACATTGCTCACACAGTGCATTTAGTTCCTAGTGCCCTAAGAATGAGAGTGGATCATCAGCTGCTAGTAAATGCAGTCATGCCAAGACAACAGCTTGAAGTTATTCAAGCAAAAACCTGTTACTGTGCAAAACTGGTGCACTGGACTGTTACCAACCAGACCTCCAAGCTTAGGAAGTGACCTGACAGTAGAGAACCAAGGTGTTTTTCTTTTGACTGGGAAATACTTTAGTAACCAACATGAGAACATACTGCTAAGCCTACAGGGAAGGAATCAAATATC
This sequence comes from Gymnorhina tibicen, assembly GCA_013399875.1. Classification (NCBI taxonomy): domain Eukaryota; kingdom Metazoa; phylum Chordata; class Aves; order Passeriformes; family Artamidae; genus Gymnorhina; species Gymnorhina tibicen. Next base: position 1,121,719 of record VXAZ01007995.1, read on the forward strand.
AGCTTGTATCAAAACCTTAGAGACCAAAAGGAAAAAAAAAATTGAAAAAGGTTAAAAAAAAAGCACACTTTGATGAGACCAGATTTTTAAAAAGTTACTGTACCAAACAAGCCACTAAAACAGCTCATCTCCCCTAAAACCTGTGATCAACACAATGTTGATAACAAATATGTGTACATTGAGAAACACACCTGCAAGTACAATAGTTAACAGCAAATTAACCCCAAGTTTTAATGGTGTAATGCCTTCAGGTCACAAAACGCGGACAAAACGTTAATCTTAACTCCCTTCTGTGCACTGTTTGGTGATAATCAAAGTAACAATGCTGAAGATTCATTTTATTTCTACTTCCAAAGGAAAAGGGTAAATGGTTAAATACGTGTTCTCCAATTTGTTCTCCACTATACGTACACCCACACACATACACACACCCCTCAAACTGCACTGACATTTCTTTTTGACCGAAAGAGTAGATCCTGGGAGTAAGTGCAAAATGCAAAATCAACTGACAGAAAATGCTGAACAAACAGCATCATAAAAATACAAAATATTTATATTACTGAACTATTAACAGATGATGTTCTCTGTTTCTTTAAAACTTTGGAACCACATAGCTGATTTCTTAAATCTAGTCCATGCCAGCTTCCAGAACTATTAATGTTTTAGTTAGCTTCATTCTTTGATGCTTCATCAAAATTTTCTACGAGATCTGAAAAACATGAAGATATTTAATGCAGTAATGCCCAGGAAGATTACTTTTGTAAGTTTAATGAAAATGCATATAATTACAGGAAAGGTTAAGTAGTACTTAATTATACTTAGGGAAACCATTTCTTTATGGGCAGATTTCAAAGGGCTTTAGAAAATATTGTTTGTTCAAACATACACAAGGAACTAGAAATGCAGAAACACTCCAACAGTGAAAATTCCAACATTAAGTGATTAAGAGATGATTTTCAGAAGTGCTCTACTAGCTGCAGTTGAGTTTTGAGCATCAGCATTCTTTAAAGAATGCCTGACGTTTTAGAGAATTGAATTTTATGCAAGGTCACAAAGAAATAAACCACTGCCAAGGCACGAGGAATTGAATCTCTGGCCCACATGTATGTTGTTTTAGCTAACACACCATTCTGATGGATACAGTAGAATGTGGTGATTGATAAAATAGTTATTCACTGACAAATTAAGAACTTCCCATATTTACTTTCAGACACTGACATATGCCTTTTTTCTTCTACTACAGAAATAAAAATTCCCACTCCAGACCCTGATATAAAAACAACCTTATAACTATGCCAATTATGTCATTTTCCTGTCCTAAACTCCTGTTTAGATACTTAGATACCTGTTCAACCTCACTGAAACTACTTTAACCCAGTTTCACTCCATAATTAAGTTATTTGCACAAGGTAATGTCTTTTTCAAAAGCTGGAATCCCAAGTTATGTTTTAATGCTGTCCTATATTAAGAAGCCTCCCTTAGCAAGCAAGGAATATAATCACATAACAAGCTACATATTTAAATGAATAAATCAAAATATTTATATATTAAGTGGACATAAAAGTGTGTATGTGCCTACCTGGGACATCATCATCTTCTTCATCAATATCTTCGGATTTTGGTGCTTTACTATCCAACACTAAAAAAAGAAATTTGGTGCTAAGTTCTCATGATATAGAATTAGGGACACTCACACAACAAAATAAAGACCATACATGTGAAAAAAGCAAGCATTTCCCCAATGCCCAATAGTGACAAACACACAAATGACCAGGTATTGAGACCTAACAGCATGACCAAAAGGTTTCCTTGGGGACATTCTCACAGCTAAGTATTAGCAGAGCCATTTTCAGACGCTATGGGGTATTCACACAGAGCTTGCAAAAGATCAAATGATAAAGAAAACCCCCAGTATAACTCAATCTTTTAAGTGAAGTCATGTGTTTCAATGCAACAATAATGTGGTACCCATCAGTGACCAACATATCACATGATTCAAATACCACGGGGCTACAACTGTACGAAAAAGTATTTCCATATCAGCTGTCCTGCATCAAACCTCGTCTCCCTCAGTCCCAAGTAACCTAGAGAAATGCAAGAACTAAAAAAATAGAAGTACTTTTAAAATAGAAGTATTTTTTCTCATTGGTCTGACTTCCTGTACTAAAGAAAGCACAGCATCTACTGGGATTGAGGTTGCATCAAAAGAAATATGCTTACGATGATCCCTCTAAATTTTAAAAGGTATTTTACACATTACTAAAGAAAAAAAACTAACCCTTTACTTTCACTTAAACTCTGAACATGAATGTCGAAGAAATTAAAACTGATTTAAGAGGAACAACTATTTGTTGAAAACATTAGAACAGGTGATGTATATTCCATTCCAAACACAGACAACTACACATCCAACTACAGTCATCTTAATGGCCCTAACAATCTAACCTGAAACTGTTAATCTTCATTTTTTAACTAAAATTACAGTATTAGTTATACTACCTACACCCCTCCACCCACGCTCCCAAGGTTTTAAAATTAATAGAAAATAAAGAATCACATGCATAACTGTGATTTGGTTTTTTTAGATTTCCACTAAAACTTTGATTTTTAACTAGTTTTTTAAGTCTTGGTTGAATTCCAAAGTAAATTGTAGAGCAGAAGAACGTATTTCTTCTTCTATAACGCCAATGGAAATACGTTTTTAATGAACAAATAAAACAGAATAGATTCCCTGGCAAAAAGAACTGGTGGAGTTTTTCCAAGTAAAAACATGAACTTGCTTTCCCATAAGCGTTCTGCCACACACAGCTGTACACCTGCAATCCCAGCACGCCAGACTTATCTATTTCTTTTAAATCAGGGCTTGCCTATATAATCTTGAATCAACAAAGATAAAAAAAAATTCTTCCCCCACCCTCTACTTCCACAACAGTGGCAAATGAGTGAAAGCACACACATTTCTGATTACTTCTTAGGTCACATGCTGTCTTTAAATTTGGGTTAGACCTTTTAGTACTTCGTATGTCTTAAGTCAGCTACGAAAGATTCCAGAAAGACCTACCTTGTCTTGGGAATTGTTCAGCTAACTTCCTGAGACTTGTTAAGCTGTCAGCACCAAGCTGGCTTAAGATGCCTGGAAGCATTTCTGTGATCGGTTTAGCCTCTGCATGACCAGTAATTGCAAAAGTGTTGGCAGAGAGGGAAGCTTGAACCTTGGGGTTGTTGAAGTGAATAACTGTTCCATCGTCTTTTATCATGTTCACCTGTTTAAATACATTAATAACATTTGCCAAAGTGTTGCAGCATCTTGTTACACAAGCATAATACCTAAAATCCGGATTTGAAATGTTAAAAATTACAGAACTAGCACTCTTCCTAAAGGATAACATAACCACGATAAAAGCACCTGGAATTAACACCATCTATATTCAACAGCAGCACCTTGCCACATCAGGTTAAGCCATGGCCTTTCAAAGGTACCTGTGTCACCTACCAGGAAAACATTCCTGCTTCTGCCCAGCTGGCAAAGGCACAGGACTCACACTGGCTCAAGGCAGGGATGCACACACAGCACTGGGGGTTTATGTACCAACTGCACTAGAACAGACTTCCAATACCTTCCCAGCAATTCCATGAAGGCTCTTATGATTAAGGACATCACACAGTGATCCTGCTCTCTTCCTCCTCCCTAGCCTTCTGAATCACCAAGAATTTTAATTTACAGCCAGTGTAGTGGCCTGCTTTGCTCCTTCTGTCACAGTTCACACTGGCATATTTGAATAGGTCTATGTTATGTTTTTTTAACTTAAAGGGAGACAGAATGAAAAGTCGAAAAGCTTTTATTTCTAGGCATGGCTACTCTATTATGTGAAAAATAATTCTGTCTGACCATAGGAAGAAGAGTTCTATCCATCGACACAACAGTGGTATTAAACTTCTGTAAAAAAATTAACAAGCAATGTTTTTAAGTTACACGGAGAAAACAGGAATTCAGAACTAAAGATGAGATCTAAAATACAAAACCATCTAAATCCTCAATCCTCACACAGCAGCAGAGTTCCAAATATGTTTTGAACAGAAAATTCAGGTGTGCTGCTTTCCTGCAAAACTAAGCAATGTACTGTCCTTTGCCCATGGGGAAATGGTAAAGGCTTCAAGCACAGTCATCCTGTTACTTAAAAGCCTCTTTTAAAGTGACACAAATGAGTTGTTACACTGTTTGACTCAACATTACTCTTCTATCTGCACAAAGCTTACCAAGGTCAACTTGAGTTCACTTGAATAAAACACGCCACAATTATGTCTCTTGCTATCAAGGTAGAAACATTTTGCATCATCTTCCTACACACTGAGGTATTTAAAATCCTTAATAACTGTGTCTGAATAAAGATCCAGTGCTCCGTACAGAAAAAAAAAACCCTGAACACACACTAAGAAGAACCATGTCTTTCTTTAGTTCATATAGCTCAGCATATTTGTATTAAGCTTAAAAAAACAGAAACTGAAGTGTTTCTGAAAACTTACAGGCAAACCACACTGAATCTGCATTTGTTTGGAAGGGAGGAATGCACTTAGTGACTTCTGCATACACCTTGCAATCCTGCTTCAATTAATTAATCACAGATTAAATATTGCACTTCTTTAACCAAGTAGTACATGTTCTACAGCAACACTGAGTTCATGATGGAGGAATCTCCTCCTCCCATGTGTGAGCGTCACCCTCTACACTGTTATGGAAAACATGTTTTATTAATACATGTAAATTAGAGGTATTCAAGGAGTATCTGAAACCCTCACATTCCCACTTACATTAACACAGAAGCTGCTTCTGTAGAGTCTCTGCAGTGTTTTAAAAAACATCTCCTGTAACTACTGCAAACAATTTCAGCAATCTTTGTGTAGTAAAAGGTCCTAATTTTGATAATACAGACTCAAGTTCTTACTCAAGGTGTTGCTAAACTTTCCTTCATATTCTGCACCACACTTGCTCTAGATGTGCCTGCCCAGTACATGTACATTTCCTGCTCTTCTCTTTAGAGCAGGGATTCAAGTTCATAGAAGTCAAGAATAAAGAGAAGTTTTGTTCTGCAATGAATGCAAGACACACAGCACAGAGCTTACTACCTCCACCACACACTGCCTGGCCAGCAGAACCTTCAGTTTTCCTTCTCCAGGTACATACATATTCGTGTCAATGAGACAACAATAAATCGAACAACTTTACCTCTCAATAACCAGATCTCTCTGGTTTTTCTTTGAAGATAAAACTGTTGTCAAAACCAAAAGCAAACCCCACCACACCACCACCAAAACAATAGAGTGAATTTAATTTCAAACAGGAAACACTTATTTTTTCACTATACCTCTTCAATGCCAGCAATGTTATTTACTGCCAGTTTTTTGAGGGAACTCTGAAGTTTTTTGTCATCAGCTGTAGCTGTTCTGTGCACGACCTTCTTCTTTCTGCGAGCTGTTCCCTGGGAAAGAATCAAGAGACAACAATCAGCTCTACTCAAAATCTCTCAACACTAACTGCAAAAGAGACAACAATCAGCTCTACTCAAAATCTCTCAACACTAACTGCAAAAGTCATGCCACAGTCTGAGCAAAATCTTTCAAATTATGAGACATTTCTGTAGACAAAAACACTTCTCAACTTATTTCCCTTTTCCTACAAGCTTTGGCCATCATTCCCAATTTTAAGTTTTTTCTTAAGCATAGAAGACCAAAGAAACACAAAACAACAGCATATTTTCCCTTCCATTAAACCAGACTGCAAAAACACTACTTTAATATTAAGCAATACATAACAAAGTTTCCCCAAGGTATTTTTTCCAAAATGAAGCACAAATACAGTGATTTAAAAGGTCACACTCTGGCAACCAAGTCATTAACATTTTCAGAGTGTTCCACAGACTGCAGTTTTGGAATTCCTACTTTGCAAACTTTGGTACAATCATCCCTACGGCAGGGGATGAGCACCCACACTGAACAAACTACATGCCTTTTTATTGGTCATATTAACTACCCACTGGCTCAGAGAAAAGAAACGGCTCAGAGCACAGCCAGTGTCTGGAGCAGGCACAAAGAAGAAAATCCCCAACAGGGAGACCAGAAAGGCAGAACTGGAACACCCAACAGGTGAGCTTAGCTGGAGCTTTCACAGGTCACAACAAGTCACTGAATTAAAACAATGCTTGCACACTGGAAACTGCTCATCCAGCAGTTGTGAACTGAAAGAAACCTGCATTTCAGGTAGCTGCACTGTCGGCCAGATCACACAAAACCTGTATTGGTCAAGCGTCAGAATAAATTTTTTTTTCCCTTTCTGTGAACTCCAGCCTATGTTTTCAAAAGTATCTCTGGTGGTTTTCTTACCTTTCCTCCTATTCGGACCTGCGCTTGAAGCTTGGCCAGTTTTTCTTGGTTCATAGTGCTACTTCTAAGGAGCAAGAACAAGATACAAGTTCAAGTTAACCATCAAAACAGTAACAAAAAAAAGTCATAGTCCATTTTAAGAGTACTCTTACAATTGCAGTGGGTTTTTTAGACTTCTAGAACATTACCTAAAATAGTGTGTCAAACAAACACACATAAACAGAGCTTCAAAGCCACACCACCCAATCAATCCATAGTGGTCCTGCAGTAGGAAGGACCTGCATTTAGCTGAAGTGTCTGTGCCAAGATGAAGCAACTCAACAGGACATTTCATTCTGCATCACGCCGAGGTACTCATTTCCAGGATGCCAGTTTACTGATGAAATTACTGACTCCAACCAAACCCAAACCAGCACACACACCACAACTGGGTCTAGGAAAACACTCTTATCTTTACGAGGGCCCAGGGACAGATTCATCACTGAACTACCTGGAATAGTATTCATATAATGAATCTATGATACTAATAAGCGAGATCCAAACTCAGTGAAGTTCGTGTACAGACAGATTTGCTGTATGAACGTCTGGCAGCTCTTTAACCAATACAGTGACTGGGAAGTTAGCCCAGTGTTTCTCCCACGGGTCAGGTGGGACCTTTAAAGGCTGAAAGCCCTAAAAAATCCACAATGGGTGAAAAAATGTCTCAAGCCTTCCAGCAAAAGGAATGCGTTTCGCTGCTCTGCCCCAGCAAGTCATCAGCGATCCCCGGAATGATGGGGAAGTCTCCGCATGTGCTTTGTGCCGGGAACGACGGGGAGGGGAAGAGCGGGAGCGAGGGAGGGATCGGCGCACGGAGAGACCCCGCGGGGCGGCGGGAGACGAGGCTCCGGGTGGCTCGCTGGGCACCCCCAGAGCACGGGGAGCGGGAGGGGAACACGGCTCATCCCTCAGGAGCCCCTGTAACCGCGGTCCCACGGGAGACCCGCGGCCTCGCGAGCCAGGGCAGCCCCCGCACAAGGGGATCGCTCGCTCGGCCTCTCCTCGGGGAACGGCCCAGTGCGGCGCAAGGGGACAGGATCGAGCTGCCGCGGCGACCCGCCCGCCTCAGGTCGGCGGGGACGCGGCAATACCAGGACACGGGGACACCGGGACACAGAAACAGCGGGCCCCCTCACCTGAGCGCGGCGGAGCCTCCGCTGCCAACACGCGGCGAGAACAAGATGGCGGCCGAGGAAGGAAAGAGAGGCGCACAGAGAAAGGAAGCGCCGCGCCACGTGACGACGCCAACCCACCCGCGGATTGGCGGAGCCGCCCACTCTTATTTACATAGACACAGGGCGGGGCGCGCAAGGCCTTCTGTGACTTGTAGTCTCCGGGGAGCAGCAGTCCCCGGTGCCCCGGGGCAGGGAGTGGTGCCCGGTGACCCAAACCCGGGACGCGGCGCTTCCAAATGCGTCACTACTCGCTCTGTCCCCCTCAGCAAAACTTCCCTAACATGCTGTGCTTGCAGTCCGTTTTGCCTTCCCGACAGCAGAGTAACTCCGGAGAGCAGCGCGACAAAGGATTTATTTGGGAAGGAGAAAATAAATGCAGAACCACCCCCCTCCCACCGCTGCCTGCTCCCGTCGGGATAACGCTGGGCTTTGCCCAGGGGTAGTAACCAGCGTTCTGCGGCCCCGATGCGATGACCCCTGCCCTGGGGCTCCCGGCTCCCCGTAAGGAGCCAAATTCGTCCCGAGCCCCCCGCACTCTTCCCGCCGGGTGCCTCCCCCGGGCCGAGCCGTGAGGGCGGCGCACCGCCCACATCCGCCACACATCACTTCCTGGGCTTTAAAAAAAAACGGGAAAAAAAAAAAAAAGGAAAAAAAACCCAGCTCCGGGTCCTCTGCTGTCCGGAGGTTCGGGGCCGTTCCCAGGTGCCGCTGCTGCCCGCGCCGACACCATGAAGGCTCAGCCCGCGGCAACCTCCGTCCTCTGCCTGTGCCTGGTGCTGGCGGCCTGCCCCGCCTCCGCCGCGGGAGGGCTCGGAAAGGGTCAGACAAACGCTTTCTTCGGGCTTTCCCCGACTTCTGTCCCCATTCGGGGCGGATCCGGTCCCCTCAGCCCCCGGGGCCCGCCGGGTGGGGGCAGAGAGCGCAGCTTCGGGGTCTTGAGGTGCGGGGGGGCTTTGCGGGGTCTCCGCCGTCGTGGTTCGGTTCTGGCGGAACCCCTTCTGAGGGGCTCCGCGGAGCCCTGGGGGAGCAGCCCCTCGGTGCCCCCCGTGCCGAGTGCCCCGTGCCCGCCCAGCCTCCGCCGGGCTCCTGGCAGGCGATGAATGGCCCTTCTCTCCGCCCTCGGCTTCCCTTGCCCTTCGTGACCGCTCCTCACCTCGCTCTTGGCTCGCCCAGGCTCCTTGTCTAATTACCGTGTCTAACAGCCCGGTTCACCCGGGGCCTGAGCTTCACCCGAGGTGGTGGCTTTGCCGTAGAGGTAAATCTCCTCCTCAGGGCTGGTTGTAACCAATTTGATCAATGACAGCAAAGCTGTGGTGTGGATCCCAGCCAGCCATTCACCCTTTAATTCCCCAGATGACTTTCATTCAAAAGAAACACTCTGTAATGTGTTGGGCAATGCTTTTAAAAACCTACCGAAGCTCGCCACAAAGTGGGGATTGTTTTAAATATAGAAAAGCTTTTGAAAAGTGTTTCCCAGCTAGAACAATAGAAGGTTTTCCCTGTTTTAACATTTTGGCCTCTGAAATAGCTGACGTGTCAATATTCTGGGTAAACGTGACTTCTGCTAATCCAGCTGGTTTTTGCTCTGGGACGTTGAGCTCGTACAAACGTAGCCCTGTGTCCAAGGCTGCCTCAGCAGCTGCTGTGTGGGTGTGAGGGGACGTGGACAAGGCATCCCCAACCCGCTGCGAGCTCATATGTTTGATGTGTTGCATCATGTATGTTCACAGTTGCTCATATCAGCAGAGAAGATCAGGTAACACAAACGCTGTGCCACTGTCCACACCTCCTGGATGCTGAGCTGAGGTGCCCTGAGGAATTGCTGACGCTGTTTTAGGCTTTCTCCATCTTCTTTGCCATAGTTGTCTACTGGAGACAATGTCCACTTTCCCCTGTGTCAGCACTGGGCAGTCTGTGGCTCCTGATCTCTGTGTAGCTCCCAAAGTCTGCTCCCCTCAGCAACCTGGGCACGGCGGGTTGCTGACTAATCCAAACCCTTAGGGATGGAAAGGAGCAAGCTGAGGCTCAGTTTGGTCATCCAGCACAGTAATTGTTAATTACTGGAGCCAAGACCTCTGAGGAGGTGTTCCAAGAGAGTTCCTCTTTGTACAGCTCCTGGATCTCCTTCATCTCAGCTCTCCAGGTGGCTTTTGGCCACGTGCTGTGTTGGCTACCAAAAAAACTCGACCCTGGCAGTCGCTGCTTTGCAGCTGTGAAACATCCACTGACTCACTCTTAAGTCAATTGACATAACAAGACTTGTTATCTGGATGTCAGATAAAATATTTCCTGCATCGTTCAGTCACTGTAACACTCAGAAATCTGTGTAGTGGTGTTCTTTCTTGCTCTTCAATGATATTATCATCAGCAGGAATACTCAGCATAATAGCTTTAGAGCAATTAATGATCACACGTTGGCCTAGGAATTTTTAAGTTTCAGTTTAGTTCACCTTCAGTGGGATTTAGGAAGCCAAATGCTGACATGTTTAATTTGTCACTCATCAGATAATAAATGTTCACAGATTGAAAAAGAACAGAGAATAATCAGAAGGCACTTCAATTTTAATATCTGTTTGGGGGATTTTAGTGTCATTTACGTACATACATAGAAATATTCATGAGCATGGTATGTTTTCGTTAATTAATTTCAATGGGATTCCTCATACGACTGTGTGGGCTGTAAGTGTTTGCAGAAGTCTTTCCAGAAGTGGGGCTATAGTTGGCTTTAAAAAAAGAATATAAAATGAGTTGAAAATACTCTTGAGGGTTGGGCTGTTTTCCTCTGTTAGCTGACATGTTAAATTATGCAGCATTTATAAAGCTTTCTCTCTGGCAGGTTTTGGAGATCATATTCATTGGAGAACGCTAGAAGATGGGAAGAAAGAGGCAGCAGCCAGGTATGTTTGCTAGTTTTAAATACAGAAATGTGTCTTCAGAAGCATTCACAACGGTTCTGTTTCAGCCCTAAATTTAACCACAGAGAATAGTCTCTATTAACAAAAATGAGGGTGGTTTAGGAGACTCTTCAGATCCCTACAGCTTATTGGAGAGAAAAGACAGAATTTTGTTAACTTTGCCAAGGCACCACCTAGATTTAATCACTGCAGTCTAATTAAATGATTAAAGCCCTAGCATGTCTTTGAAACACGAAAATAATTATTTATCACAGTAAAGAACTATATGGTTCTCAAACACACAAATGCATGTGCAAGTTGTGCTCAATCCCCTTGAACTCAGCCGTGCTAAGAGCTTCTCTAAAATTTCCTGTGCCTATATAGATGAGGCCTCAGCATGAGGTATTTTGTTTCCATCTGCAGAAAAAATCTGGAAGTTTCAAACTGTAGTGAACTGACAGAACCTGATTTGGCTTAAGCTTAAACTCTAAAAAGAACACTGTGAAAAGGTGAAAAAATGATGTTTTGACTTTTCTTTTTCTCAGAGTTTCTTGTTTCTTGTTAAAATGCAGGAAGGAGAATGGCATGCTTATAAATTCTATTTGTATTTTAACTTTATAACCTAGATCTGACAATGCTGACATGAGCAGAAATTCCTCATGCCTTCCAGATTTGCTGTTTAATTTAGTTCTGCTCTCAAACTGATCCATCTGGTGAGTTCTACACTCTAGTGCTGAGACTGAATTAACCCAGATGGTACACTTCAGAAGTCTTACAAGTTTTTATGACTTGATACTTTAGCATTTTTGAAAAAAAAAAAAAAAAAGTAGATTATTTCAGTATCTACAGTTATAATTGTAGCATTGCTTTGCAGTACAGCAGAGGAAGCTTTAAAATGAGACAGAGGAGGGCGGGAGGGATGGCAAGGTCTGAGCTCTCAGGTATAGGCATGATGAGCGTTCCTGCTCAAAAAGACCCTGCAGCAGGGGATAGGTGTGAGCTACACTCTCTCCTTTCATTGCTGATGCACAGATCTGCTCGCTGATTTGAGCTGGGCAGCATTTGAGTGTCATTGAATTGAAGGATTGGGAGAAACTACTAATAGCAAAGAAAATAGAAACCTAAAAGGTACTTTTTTTTCCCTAAGTCTGACCATAAATCAGGAGAGGAAAAATTACAGGAAATTATCTTTGATGCATCAAGTCAGATGCACCAGAGCCGGTGGTCTAGGAAGTTTCAAGCCTTCGATTTCAATTCTGTAAACTGCTCCGTGTCGGGGGATGCTGGGGACTTTTCGGTTTTAAGTTCCCTGCGGGCGACGGCGGGGTCCCGGCGTTCCAACACTTGCTGTGATGGCGTTTTCCAGCCGGACGCCTCGCAGGACGGTGTCGCGGTGCCAGAGCGGTGCTGGGGCGCGGCGATTCCCCGCGCCCGTGCGGAGCAGGAGCGCGCCGGGGCCGTGCGGGGGCGGCCGTGCGGGCCCCTCGCGGGCGGTCCGCGGGGCCGGGGCGGGCTCTGGGTGTGACCGGCGGAAGCA
>VXAZ01007995.1:1133923-1285721 GCA_013399875.1 Gymnorhina tibicen
CTCCTGCACTGCGCCGGCGGCGCGGGCGGCCCCGACGAGCCGCCCTTCGAGGAGCCCGACCCGAGCTGCCGCTGGGACCGGCCGCTGTTCACGGTGCGCGGGGAGGAGCCGCTGCCGCTGGGCGCCATCCGCGCCGCGCTGTTCGAGAGCGCCCCGCCGCCGCCGCACCGCGCCACCCGCACGCAGCCGCTGCAGTCCTGCGGCTTCCTGCACCAGCTGGACCGTGTCACTCAGGACGTGCTGGCCGCCGTGCTGGCCGCGCAGAGGAGCGGGGCCCAGCCCGGGGAGACCATCCGCGTCCCCGGCGTGGCCGAGGGACTAGTGCTGAGCCGGCCCGTGAGCGTGGCCGAGCTGAGCCGGCTGCGGAGGCAGTTCATCAGCTACACCAAGATGCAGCCCAGCGATGAAAACCTGCCCCAGCTGGCCAGCATGTTCCTGCAGTACCTGAGCCGCAGCATCCAGTGAAGTGTCACCTGTGCCACCCAGCAGGGGCGGTGGTCCGGCCCCGAGGTACTCGCAGCAGGAAGAATGTGCCTTCAGGCTCAGACCCCGCAGAGCCTGCGTCCCACCGGTCGGGGATCGGATCCCTTGGCAGCAGCAGCTCTGGGAAGATGGGCGCCGTGTCCCTGCAGCAGCCGAGCCACTGCATTGCCGGGAGGATCTGTAGGGAAGCAGTTCCCACCCTTGCGTTCTTCCCACTGGCATCTTGCAAAAAGGAGAGCTGCTGGTGCATCCCCAAGCAAGTGAAGTCTCCTGTGGAGACGTAAACCCTAGTAATCAAATAGTGTGACATGAAAGTGCAAAAGGTGACGAGTGTAGTGAAAACTTTTCCCTCCACATTGGCATGTGTATGCCTGGAATAAGAAGATTGTTTTTCCTGGGCTGCCTCCAGATAATGTCAAACTGCAGAAGAGACTTCAGGTCCAGAACTGGAACAGGTTGTATTTCTAGGATGTGACTGTTTCAAAAAATCTGACTGAACCCCAGAAAGATTTGCAACTCTGCACTGCAAAAGAGTGCTGGCTTAACAAAGTCAAACTTCTCTGTTTCAGGTCTAATAATAAAATGTGTGCCTTAAATGGAGTAAAGTCTTAATTTACCTGCAGGACTATTTTACTGAAATAACTTGCCATGTCATTTTTCTTCAACGTCATCATTATACACCCTTAAAAACACAAATTGCTTAAGAATGAGTGCTCTCATATGAAAAATGAACAAGATGACAGTGTCTGTTCTGTGTGAAACTCAGAAGTCTGTTCCAGCTGTGATGGGTAGCTAAGTTTCCAATAATTTTGGGTACAGCTTATATAAACTCACTCTCTGGTGGATGCTTCATTCTTCATTCTAATAAATGGTGGCTTTTGGTTTTAATTGTATGTGTAATGCTGCCTGGGAGGAAATGGTGCGGGGGCAGGAAGGGTTACTTCAGTTACAGTGTCTGACACACCGGCTGCTAAAGGGATTTATGTACTGCGGAACTGAGAAATGACTACAAAAATGTTTTTATGTAAATAAGTTTGTGTTACCAGTCAAAGTTAAGAGAACAAAGCTGAGAAAACACATCAATTATCTCAAACCTCTGTGAGTTCTCACTGACTAAGAATTGGTATTTCAAGGGTGTGAGCACTTTCATTTAAAATCTGCTTTTAAATTTTCTCTTTACAAAGTGTGTTGCAGTACTGACCACCAGATGATTGAACTCTTTCAACACGAATCACTGATCCTTGGTGATAAGAACAGTCTTAAATCCAGTCTTAAATCAGCCTCTCCTCAAGAAGGAAGCAAAATAATTTTGGACTCTGAAACAATGAAAAGAAGTGGTTTTTCAGCATTAGGGAAAGGGCGCTGATGCAATGCAAGCTTTACTAGGGAAATGTGTATNATAGAAACAATGAAAAGAAGTGGTTTTTCATCATTAGGGAAAGGGCGCTGATGCAATGCAAGCTTTACTAGGGAAATGTGTATTCTTGCTCCTTACTGCAAACAGATATAAAGGTGGTGACGCACCAGTTAATTATAGATGGCAAACTTGTGTTTGAACTATTCTAAATGTTGATGGCTTCCTTTCCACCCTTTCCTCATTATAAAGTTCATTACTGAACACTGCCGAGTAGAGACTTCCTATCTATTTACAGCTAAAGAAAAACTCATACATCAGTTCTTCTGGTAATTAATGTAGTTATTGTTGTGTGCAAAAGTGTTAATAATTTCTGTGTATGAAAATTTGACTTTTCTTACCCCCTAATATGGTTCAGAATTTACAGTAGGAGAAAGCTTACAGTTTGCTTTGCTTGGCATATCTTGAAGGAAGTATCCATGTAGGGTGTTCTCTCCAGATTCCCTCTTCTCCTTCACCTAGTTTTAGGCTCCTCTTACTGTTCTGGAAGCTGTATCATTATTATATGGAAACTTAACCTCTGGGTAGCATAGCTAGTAAAATTAAATGGAATTATTTGCAAAGAGAGAAAGCAAAAATAACTTTGGTCCTTCAGCATTGCACTTTATTTAGGCTGCAGTTCCTCATAGGCCTCCTCTCCTTCTTAGTCCTGGCACCTGACACATCCATCACAATTAGTTTCAACATACAAATGTGTAGGAAGCCATGCAGGCAGCCAGAGGGTTTGCTGGGTTATTGGGTTTAGTGGTTGCTCAGTGGAGGGCCTTAGTCACAGGAGGTGACTGAGACATGTGGGCTGTAATGGGGAGGGGAATGGATTGTCACCGACTGGATTGCCTTAAGCAGTCATGAAAATCCATCCTGAGATCTCTCAAGCGGCTGCTGTCATTAACCATTTCCAGTAGTTCAGGAAAAAAAAGCATGACCAGTTGTGTATCTGAGAAATCTAAACTAATAAGAGAAAGTCTCTTCCTCTACACAAGCAGTTATTGGCTGGCAGCTATAATAAATTATTATATTACATGTTTTAAGATTGGGAAAACTTCTTGCAAGACAGTCTTAGAGCACCACATAATCTCTTTTACATCTCACTTATTTCCTGTTACATTTAGCTTTTGAGGAAGCCTTGACTGTTAAAATGTACATGTAGTAGAATTTCTTTGACAATTTTCTTTCTTCTTTTTGTTAGTGGTTTGCCTCTTATGGTTATCATCCACAAGTCCTGGTGTGGAGCTTGCAAAGGTAAGTGCATTGAATACTAGAGCTTGCTGAAATTTCTAATGAACCTTTGTATACAAATCATGTAGCCATAAGAAACGTGGACTTTGCATGCAAAATGTAACTAATGGTATTTGTATTTCTTTGAGAGTGGCATAATATGGCAGTGCCATAGCAAACAAACAAGTTGGGTGTGTGGCTAAGTCTCAAAGGATGAGGTAGTTGAGTGGGAGTGGTGGTTTACAACAGGATTTCTGCTTCTGTTGCACTGGATCAAATATAACCACTTAGGTTTGTTGGGCAGGCTTCATCCCATGGCTGCCCAGCAAGAACTGCTTCAGGTACCTCCTGTTCTGAGCCTGGCTGGAAGGGTTGGATACATACATTCCATTTACTCACTGCTTATAGGAAAGTGCCACCTCCCCAGAGGGAGGAATGAAGTGGAGATTTTGATACTGACCTGAAAATCTGAAATATTTTCCACTGTTTTTACATACCTCTTATTTTTATTTTTTTCCTTAGCTTTAAAGCCAAAGTTTGCTGAATCCAAGGAGATCTCTGAACTTGCCCATAATTTTGTTATGGTCAACCTTGAGGTAGGCTGCCTTCTGCTCTGTATCCATGTTCTGCCTAGTAATGAAGCATTTGGAATCTGACTCAACTGGTTGCATCCTGTTTTGTGTACATCCTAAATCCTGCACTCCTGAATAGGCATTCAGGATTGATTGATAGAACTCATTTTTAAAAAGACTTTTCTTCAGTCTGGCTACTTTAATTGTGTTTATAAACCTGGCTCTCTGCCATTGTCTCTTTAACAGTTTGTACCTTGTGTGATTCAGTTTCCACAGTAAAGGAATTGATGTTCATTTTCTCAGTACCTATCAAACATTCCTGTGCCTGAGTGGGGTGGGTAATGCAAATTGACAGACCAGAAGAGATAGTAGTATTTTCACAAAGGATACTTATGTAGGTAAAAATAACTTTCTTTCCTTTGAGAGTGGAGGATACTGCAGTTACTTAGGATCTGTTCAAGATGTAAATTGCTCGGGGTAGAAGGAATCTGAAGGCAGTAACTTGTTTCTGTAAAAAGCACCGTGTTTTGTTAGATATCTTGCTAATATCTTCCCTCTCTCCTGCCTTGCTGTGTAGGATGATGAAGAGCCAAAGGATGAAGCCTTTAGTCCTGACGGAGGTTACATTCCCAGAATCCTTTTCATGGGTAAGGCATCCACAGCTGTTGTGTCCATTCACAGCACTGGGTTCTTACTCTTCCTACCTAAATTTCATGTTGGATTTCTTGTTTCATAGACCCCAGTGGAAAAGTCCATCCAGAAATCATAAATGAGAGAGGAAACCCCAGCTACAAGTATTTCTATACCAACGCTGATCAAGGTATGTGCCAAGTAGTTCGAAGTGCATTTTTAGTGAGATGAAGCTTTGGCAGTGGAGAGAAATGATGGTACTTTAAAGTACACTGGGAGTGGCTAAATGCGGTGTGAGTGAGTGGTTCTCTAATGTCTGAGGAACCATATTCAGGATCATGATTCACCTTAATACCTACTAAAAGTCTGTAGGACCTAATTTTGTCTCCAGTTGTGGCATGGGAAATCATGGAATTCACATGATCCAGCTACACATAGTTGGGGAAAGTGTGCAGTACTGTGTTTTTTTCTTACAGATTAATCTGTAGATCTACATTCTATAACTGTGTTGTTTTTAAACTTTCACTACCAGTTCACCTTGGTGTTTTCACCCCGAGATTAATAGTTGGTATCTCTCTGTCTAATCTTTCAGTTGTCCAAGGAATGAAGGAGGCCCAGGAGAAGCTGACAGGTGATGCTTTCAAACAAAAGCACCTGGGAGATGAACTATAATGAATACACTGAATGATACCTTTTCATCGCTTCAAAGCAAAGAGGAAATGATTAAACAGACCAAGAATGTAGATGCACTGAAGGGACATAATTCCCCTGTCAACAATGTTAGGTTAAACCCTGTTTGGAGTTCACACACACACACACACAACAGTTACAGTGTTTTCTCTGCCTGGCAGTTTGCACTGTGATGGTTCTTTGCAACTGGGTAATGTGGAAACACACCTCTTTGTGTGTTTGACCAACCACTAATATTTGGTGTTGAAAGGGAGGTGTGTAGGGAAAACACTATGTGAGGACAATGTGATGGGAAAAACTAGAAGTAGCCATCATTTTGACACTTAATCAGGGTTGAATCTCTCTTTTCTCACTGGTATTACATCGTTTTTACTGGGCATTCCCATCACTGGGGCATGTTCCTGGGCCAGTTGTTTTCTAGATATCCAAAACCATGAATTCTGCCACGTGGAATACATTTCATGAATGTCCAAGTAGCATGTGAATTATCAGCTCTGCAAATGTATTTTTGTGTAAAACTGTGTGATTCATCTTTATTTGCCTTTGGGCAGAAATTTAACTTTTTCCCAATGCACTCACCTTTTGATTGTTTCATCAAGTGAGGGTGGGTTATGTTGAAGCTTTACGGGGTTTCCCCTTTTATTCTTTGAATGTTTTTGGCGAATGCCTTGCCATCACATTGTACTGTATTTTTGTACCAGGGTGAAAAAATTAAACCTTTTTAAACATAAGCATGCAGAGAGTGTTTTGTGGTTAAGGGCGTAGCTTTACATTCTTAAGCATGGGGGGATATATTTTTGTTTGTGTTGCAGTGGTTATTAGTGTTGAATGTCACAACTGAAGGTTTCTCCTTTTTACAATTAAAAAAATCAATTGTTTTACCATATAATTACAATTCAGCCATTGTTACACTACCCACACTGTTGAAGGTAATGTTTTTATTTACTGGAACTGAAAATAAGAGTAGGGGGCTGTAAAATCACCCCTCTTTGACCTGCTGGGGACACTTTTCCTGGGCCCAATGCAGCCCAGCATGCTGTGGGCTTTTGTCACATGGGTGCATTGCTGGCTCATGGTCAGCTTGTTCCCCACCTGGATTCCCATATTCTCCTGTGCAGCAAAACAGATTTCCAGACTGTACTGCTGCACAAGTTGTTCCTCCCCAGGTGAAGGACTTTGGATTTTCCTTTCTTGAACTTCCTGATAACCCTCTCTGCCCATTTCTTCAGCCTGTTGAGGTCCTCAGTGGCAGCACAACCACTGTTACCAGGATATCAGCTCCTCTCCCCAGCTTTGTATCATCTGCCAGTTTGCTCAGTTAGGTGTTAAAAAGTACCACCCAAGGGTACTCCCCTAATGATGAGCCCTTTTCAGCCCAGCATTTCTGCCAGTTTTCCATCCACCTCGCTGCCCATTTATTTAGGTTGTACTTCATCAGTTTGTCTATGGGGATGCTTTGGGAGACAGTGTTGAAAGCCACAGTAAAGCAAAAATAAACACCACCTACTGCTCTCCCGTCAGCCACCAAAAAAGTCATCTAAAGCAAAAATTCCTGTCTGAAAGGCACTTGCCATAACTTCCCATAACAAACACGGAGATCCTTTTCTACAGATACTTTTTGAAGAGCTATCTGAGGACTTTAGGTGGGGAAAATTGTTTTATACAATAAACCCAACTTGTCTACTGAGTCCATTTTTACTGTTCAGCAGCATTAGTTACTTTACAGACCAGCCTGTCTAAGGAATTTTAGGCACCAAAACTCAACTGGGCACTAAAAGACAAGAACTCGGTAGAAATAATGGGATTATTGCACATTGCAATTACCCTGCTCAGCTGCTGAAAGTTATTCTACAGGCTTTATCCTCTGCTTCTCTTGTAAACTGTCTAATAAATTAACAATGCAATTGAACTCAGCAGCTACTCTCAAGTCATATCAGCCTCAAAGTAAATCTGCATAAGCCTTAAAAAAGGATTTGTGTTGTGCAAAATATTCCTTTTTTTCCCCAGCTCTATCACTTGATCAAATAAAAAATAGTTCCTATCTGATGCTCATTTTATTTAGAGCTTTAGATTGACATGACTAAAAAGTCATTGCTATGGCTTTTTTACTTGCCACCAGGGGGAGGACGCTGCGTGTTCATCTGGGATAGGATTCAACAAATCATAATTAAAAAACAATCTCTGATGCAAATTAGCAGGGTGCACCTCCGTGGGTTTCCATGCACGGTTTTGCAGCGGCTCTGCCCAGCTCTTATCTCTGCAGTGAAGCTGCAGCCTGTGAGATGTACAGCAAGTGTCCCTTTCTTTGCAAAATGCTCTGATGTCTGAGACAACGTGGCCCCAAAGTAATTTTTAGAAAGTTCTTCATTCAGACACATCTCCCTTCCGTGACAGGTAAGGGCAAAGTGCTTCATCCTTTACATTTAAGACCGCCCTGATTCAAAGTTATCCTCCTTTATGTGTTCTCTCATGCATCTCCTCTCCTGCAGCACTTCATGCCTTCCAGACTTAGTACCTTGGAAGGAAAAATTTATTTCATGACCCTTTTTCCTTCCTTCTTCGGCTGCCTCCTTTCTCTCTAATCCTTTCTACCCTCTTTATGTTCAGACATGGTGAGCTGGTACAGCTTCCCAGCCCTCTCTTCCGTTTGCTCTTTTCTGGACCATGCTTTTGTCCTCTGTAGCAGGATGGAGCTTGGCACTTGCTGGCCTGCTTGGAATCTAGCTGGGGTCTCAGCAGAATATGACATAAGTGCTGTCACAGCTTGATTGCTAGGGACAGCTGGTTAACTTGTGTAAAAGCTGTTTCATATCTCTGGATTGCAGGGTGAACCTACTTTTGATCTGTCTCTCAAGTATTTTTCTCTTACCTACCTGTTAGTTTTATACCTGGACATTTTTTTTGCTATCTCCTACTGCAGATTCTTTACATCCTTCTTCTTTATAATCTTGATAAGGTGGTACAGATGGTTGGCATTTTCTTCTGTGCAGAGGGATCCACCCAGCAGTTGCTTTATGTATGTTGTGTGACTTTATGCACACAAGCAAGTCCCCAGGACTTAGAGAAGCTGCTTGCAGGTCAGTGTTTGCTGTAGCTGTGTTTGAAGTTAATGATACACTGCAGAACTGCTCAGTAACCAAGGCCTCAGATTAGTCTCCTCCATCAGCTTTGTTTCTCGTGCAGCCCATCTGTGTATGACTTGCAGTAACTTACATAATAACTTCTCTAGATGCATCTAGAAATCCCCTTGGATTCTCAGCTTCCTCCTTCTATGGTGATAAAAAACCCAAAGACACTTCAAAATTCTTAGTATAGACCCAGAGAACTGCCAGGCCAAACCAATCTCATGTAAACAAACATGCTGTCAGTTCCCTTTCTCCCACAAACAACCTACAGAGGAAAAAAAAAACCCAAAGTTAATTAGGGAGTGCCTGGATTGCAGCTCCCATCTGGCTGCCTGGGAGCAGAGGTTGCTTTGTGCACCTGAGGCTGGACAGGATTTAAGGAAGTGTCAGCTAGAGACTCAGGAAACCTTTCCTTTGCCATGTTTAGCAGCAGGGAACAAAACTGCAACAACCAAGAATGCCTGCATGGCCAGAGCATCCCATCTGTCATCCTGGCATGCTGAGTTTAGGAGTCATCTACTTCAAACACACTTTTGTCCCCGTGGCTGTCTGCCTGCCACTGTGTCTAGCCTGTATCAAACTGCTAATGAGATTCATTCACTGAGAGCTCCAGTAATGAATAGCTCTGAAGTGAAATATTATTAAACCCCTGTGAATATGACATCATAAACCCTTGGAGGTGATGAAACTTCTCTTAACTTTTGGCAAGAGGAGAGGTATTTGCATTTATTTTATGCTGTGATATTTATTTGTAGCTGACCTGCTATTACGCCTGCTTGGCTTTGCCCAGCCAGGAGAACCACTCCAGGCCTATTCCTTGACAACCGTCGCTATAGGTGGATCAAAACTTGAGGCCTGAAGATGGAGATTCAGAAAGCAATAAAGATGGAATTACTCTGAACAGAGCTCTCTCCAGAGAGCGGGATGAAAAGGGGAAGTCACTGCAAATTTACGCTCATTTCAAAGATGGCAAAGCCAAAGATGGAGTTTCTCTAAAAGGTTGCATCCCCTTTCCAGACAGCTGTGTAAGTTGTCTTTGGCACTGACTGGAGAGGGAAGGTTGCTGCCTGGAGGGAAGGAACCAGGAAACAATAATGAAGGTCTGTTTAAATGTTAAAAGTCACTTCGTTGCCAAACTATTTGGCGTATTAACCCATTCCCACTTTCCTCCTCAAAGAAACAGGTGCTGATTTGTTAAGCAGTTAGTCAAATAAACTCAGTTTGCTTTTCCTCTCAAAGTTTGTCTAGAGTAAGGTGTGGCTGTGCACAGTTCCCAGGCCTGCCATTGTCCAGGGAGCACCACTCCTGCCATTGCAGTGCCAGCCCGGTGCCACCACGTCAGCACCATCTGAGGAGGAGGAATCTCCACTGACAAGTGCCAGCCGGTCCCTGTGACCTGTGCGAACAGGGGCCAAAACTTGAGTGATCCTCTCCAAGCTGTGAAAAATATCATGGCACAGTTTTGTGATGGCAAAATATGCAGTAAGTTCCTTTGATTCGGGACCAAAAAAAATAGAGACCCAAAACTTCTCTGCTCACATCTATGCTGGAAGCAGGGACTGGCTGACCTGTGCTTGCAGCATTCCAGGTTCTGACTAAGAACAGTGAGAGAGGCTGTTACACACCATGCCGTGCTGGCTCTCGTCCCAGGATGGGGCAGAGACATCAGGAAAAGTGCAGGGAGCAGGCAGGATGTGGGAGCAGACAGACTGGGGGGAGCAGGCAGGATTTGGGGTGCAGGCAGGGTATGACCTGGGCATGGGATCTCAAGTGGGTGGGTGCTGCTCCCGTGTTCTCTTTTCCTCCAGCCAACACAGGAGTCTCCTCCTCCATTTCGCATGTCTCTGCTGTGATGTGGGGAGTGAAGGGGAGCCAGTTTCCTAGAGTTTCCACCCTCTCAAAAGGTCATGATCCCGTTGTTACCACTCCAAGTCAGGGCAAGGGAGGAGCTGGGGCAGTGCTGAAGGGACAGGAGTGCGTGGACTGAGTTTGGCTAAGGCTGTAGGTAGCTGGCTGCTGATTAGATATAATTTGCTGGTATACATTCATTTTTGGACCATTTTGCACATGCACAGCATGGAGTAGGTCGATGTGCTGCAGAAGTATTAATTGATAAGAACTGCAGATGTTCTCCCTGCTTTTTGAGAGTGCTTCAGGTCACAACATAACATGCTGTGCATAAAAGAAGCTGCACTGGAAGCACAGTCAAATTTTTTGTCTTATTTCTGATATTATGAACAGTGTTCAAAGAGCCATTTGTGAGGATTTGGGTACATTAGCGCTGTTAAAGGGAATGAAATTCACACACATCCTGGGGACACAGCATGGGCCGTACATGCTCTTTATTCCATACTGAAGTGGAGAAGCACCTGGCTGAGTGCTGCCTATTCAAACAAGGAGGATTTTGTTTGTGGGTGGCATGTTTTTACCTGGCTGCCCTGGACAACAGCTGATTTAAGTGTTTTGGTGCTGCTCTTGCTTTAAGAATAAATAAATCAATACATAAATTGATAAAGTTATTTTTTAAAATTCCCTTTTTAGAAAAGAGGGTACTGAAAAGATTAAATTTGTTTCTTTAGATCAATTGCACTGTGTGAGGATGCACTGTTTTGAATTAAAAATGTTGGGAGAGTAGTAGAGTATGTATATTGTGCTTGATAAATGTGCTCTCATGACTGCTGTGAGAGAGTGAGATAGATCCACATGTCAGAAAACAAGATAAAGTACAGCATCTGCTCTTCCCTTCCACCTCCGTGTGCTTGTGGGAGTTCTTTCCTGTTTCCTTATTTCCCCATCTATAAATCTAAAATAACAAAGACCTCCCCCATTGGAAGTTGTGTAAGCAATTCATGACGGTACAACATTAAAACCTGGAAGGGAAGTGCACTAGGAGAGCGAAAAATATTCGCTCCATAAATTATAGAAACATGGCTAAATAAAGTGATAGACAGCAAAAATCACTACATATTCTCCTGTCTCCTAATTACCTGGGTGCATCCCTTCTTTTGGTTATCCCTGACTAAGAAAGGGCTTGTATGTAAACACTGGCATTTCAGGGGTGGCATGAAATCTGGAAAAGCCTTTGGAAATTAGGATTGAACAGTGGCTCTGCATTTGTTGCTGTGGTTATGGGATGTCAAATCAGGTGATCTCTGTCAGATGCCCAAGTGAGCCTGGGCCATAATGCGTCCTTTGCATCAAAGGTGCAGATATGTGCCCTTGATCACTTGCTTTGGTGCTTTATAGGGCTATGGGATCAGAATGGTTTTCTAGACTGAGCATCAGTCAGCAGACTGAGAGAAAAGCCCTGCCATGCTGGGTTGACAAGAAGTCAGGTTTTGGCAAAGGCAGAGATCACCTATCCCAGAGCAACAAGAGGATTGCAAGGACTTTTGTAGGTATCAAGCCTGCTAGGCTGTCTTTGAAATACTTGTAATGAGTTTGGGATTTTGTTATGCTGTTGATTATTTCTAGTGGCCTACACAAAGCTGATACCTTGCTTCAGGCTTAAATCAGGGCCTCTCTTATATAACAATAATTTTAGTTGGGGTTTTGATGGCAGATAGACATTTTCATTCTAGATGAGGGTAGAAAATTACTCTGATGTTGGGTAGAATTGTCCCCTGGGCCACCTAGCAGACAGCTCCCATTTGAGTAAAATGGAGAAGCTGTATGGCATCTCTGATCTGCAGAAAGGTGTTCCTTACAGCTGCTCAGCATCTCTCCTGTGATTGTTCCTAAAATGCTCACCTTGGCTATATACTAGTTATATAGCACTACTGTGCTCCATGGCTTTCTACATTCTCATGATACCGGTAACTAGCCAACTGCCCTGGGCAAAATGTAGCAATAAATCAATTGTCAGACTCCTTTAAAGTGGCTGAACGTTTATAAAGCTCAAGCTGCCCCAAGGGCTGGTTGACCTATGAGCCAGCCCAAAGATCACTGAAGATCAGAGCTGAGGATCAGATGCTGAAGATCACCAGATGTGCAAAAAGCTTTTACAAGTGGACAAAACGATCCCTGTCCTATTGTGGGCAGTGTCCAAGTTGATGTCCAAGTTGAGTCAAAGTGCTGCACATCAAACAAAAAGCACAGTGAGACTTGAGCAGAAAGCAGCAGTGCTCTAGGGGACGTAGCAGGGTGAAGAGACACCTGCAACCCCAAATTTTAGAGGTGCCTCGAGCTCAGAGGTGCTCCCTGAAGACAGAAACCCTGCAAATCCAGTACCTTTAGGCAGCTCCTGCTCTGGCCTCCCCTCACAAGGAGCCTCTCTCCTGGGGCCCAACAAGACCCCTGTGTTTGTGCTCAGGCACTTGATTAAACCCTGCCGTCTTTGCTGGTTGTTAGGGAAGCACCTTGTTAGTTATGTCACACATAATATTTAACATGTTTTTAAAAACCCCAATATTTTGTTCATTCTGTCTAGGGCATCATCTCTGAAGACTATTTTGGTTTCCTGGCAATGAACAGACCACAGTCAGGTCTCTCTGGGGTCTGGAGGGTTTTAAAGCCAACAGGGTCCACCACAAGCTCTTCATCAGAGCTCCTTCATGAGAGCAACTTAGATCACAGCCACTACCTCAATTTTTGTCTTCTCACCAGTAGAAATGTAGTGCCTGATGCCACAGCCGCCATCACTAGGCTTCAGAGTTAACAGTTCTACCGGTGAGAATTCCAGCCCGTGCGGAAAGTGCGACAAGAATGGCAAGTTTGGGTCGTACCCGGGATGTTTTTCCTGCCCGCGAAGGCTCCAGGAACGCCTGAGGCGATTCCCATTCCCGCGTTCCCCACCGGCCCCCGCCCCGCCGCGCTCCGCCCCCGGGGCCGCCCCAGGTACCGGCGGGGGGGCGGCTCCCGCCACGCGAGCAGCGGCCGCGGGACCGCTCGGCTCGGTTTCCTTCGGCTCGGCTCGGCTCGGCTCGATTTGCTTCGGCTCGGCTCGATTTGCTGCGGCTCGTCCCGGCTCGGTTCGGCTCGGCGACGCCGCTCCTCCGCCGCAGGTAAGAGCCGCGGCCCCTCTGAGGGGGCTCCTCCCCCGCCGTCGGGGCTGCTTCCCCTCGAAGGTGACGGGGAAGGGGCTGGCGGTGTTTCGCGCCTCATGTCCCCACCGGGACCCACAAACTCCTCCTGCCCTCCTCGCACAGTCGGGGCTGTCCCCGGGCTCTGCGGGACGGGAGCCGGGGCGGGCGGCAGGAGGTGCCCGGCGGGTGAGCGCCGGGTGGGTGCTCCGTGCCCCGAGGTGCGGTGTAACGGGCAGCCCTCGAGAGCGGCGGGGCGGAGAGGGCAACAGCAGTTCCATCTTTCAAATAAACATTTCCCAGCAATGAGAGGCGATATAATATTGCTTTATCTCTAAAATACCCTCAGCCCCCCGTGGGGGGGAGGCGGGAGAGCGGGGCCTTCCCGGCTGTTCTCCAGCTGGTGCGTAACCCGCCCGTTCCCGTCACCCCGGGCAGTGCCCGGCTCGGGGAGGGGGAACAGGTAACAATAACCCAAGTGCTCGGCGATGGAGCACTGCCGGGAAACGCGGCACCCGCTGTCGTTTGGCTGCTCGGGGCAGGGCAGGCACCCGCTGCTGCCGGACTGCACAGCCCGCCCGAGCTCCCACCGCAGAGCCGCTGCCCGGCCGGACATGCGGAGGAGCGGACTTGCCCATAGTCACACTGCCCTAAAATCCCAGGCGGCGAGCCCACCGCACAAAGCCAAACGGATCCATCTTCTAATTTAGTTCATAAAAAAGTATAAACTTTCCAGGTTGTCCAGTTTATGCTGTACAAAACACATGTGGTATTTTTTTGCCATGCATTCTGAGACGACGCGTTGGTTTTCCCCGCTGTTTTCTCCGTGCTTGCCAGCAGCCCGGCAGCGTCGTTGATGTGCGCGGTAACACCAGCCTGTGGGACCGCAGCGGTATCGCCAACACCGGCACGAGTGGCTCCACCTTTTTGCCTCCCAAGGTTCTGTCACCACGCTGTCCTTTCCTTCTTAGAAGCAACGACGTGTTGTGTTCTTGTGCAGTGCATCAGGTTGATCTGACCTAAATTAAGTGTAACTTGTCAAAAAAAAAGGGGGGGGAGGGGGCTTAATTTTGACCTGTATTTTCCCATGTCCTGAGACAATATAAGACCATGGTCTCAGAACATGTTTCTGTGAAATTCTTTGGTGGCAAATCTGGTTTTGACTTCTCCTGCTTTGTTTCTCACTTATTCCTCACCCAGTGCTGCACTCTCAGTTATGCAAATAACAGTTTGCAGGGCTTCAGAGTCACCTGGATTAGCTCGGGGTTCAAATAGCATCCTCTTGCAAATGTTTTTTTTTTTTCCCTCCAAAGGTAAAAATGTCCCTGGAACTATAATTTTGATCTGTGTGTTTGTAACTGTACCCAGAACACTGGAGCACTGGTATTGGGTTATAGAGGGTACAAAATTGAATCCATACGCTGCTGTATGGACGTGTGTAACTAAAAGGCTTTTATTTCCTGTTGTTTGTGCTTGCTATCCTGGAGGTAGTTGTATATGCATTTACTGAGACTTCACTGCCTTCAGGACAGTTTTATCAGAGCAATTTATAGGATAAGTCAGAAGAGAGACAAATAAACCAATATTAAAATCAAGCTTCCTTTGCAGTTTTGACAAAATTGTGCTGCCCTCTTTGCAGACCCAATATATTTTCAGGTGACAAGTGAGAAGACTTACTAGCTTTAGGTTTTAATAGCCGTAGTTCTTGTGTGTAGCAAAGCAATGCATTTAGTATTTGTTAACATGATGGTGGTTGTCATTGTCATGTAGTAGTCGTGTTAGCTGTGTAGTTCAGAGATGGTTTTTCCTATCTTCATTTTCATATGTTTTCATGCAGCTCCAGATTAAAATGGGCAGGTCACAGCATCACTGTTCAGGGCCTTGCATCACACTGGCTGGTTGTAGTGACAGGGAAGGGCTCTCATGTCCACTTGGCCCTCCCTAGTAGGTCCATGTCTGTTCTCTGTTACTGGTTGGGCTGAAGAAGTAGGGTTTTTTGAGGCAGTTCTCAATGGCTAGTGCTGAGAAATGTCCTGAACTGGTCATTTCAGGTATGCTTTTTGCTGTAAAAATGTATCTTGTGCTTCAGGTTCTGCATATTTAGCGAGCTCCTGGAAATGTGTGCTTAGCTTAGTGCAGTAGTGTTTGATATTTGACATAATAAATAAGATTTATGTTTAGAAGTATTAGCTCATTAAAACACGGGAAGTGTGAGGGTGCTTGTTGTAATCCCAGTTAGCAGGTGCAGCATAGCAGAACATCATAGCACAGAGAAATGAATTAACTTACTCATCACAGATTTTCTTCTTGGAAGAGGAGGATAAAAGGCAGCAAATTAAACTTCTGCACTGCAGAGGCAGCCGGAGTTGGCCCTGTCTCTGGGCCACCTGTGATTCTAGTTTGCAGGTGGTTTCTACTAGACAATTCCAGTCTCTGGTCACTTGATTTGGTCAGGACAGCAGCTTGCTTTTACTTATAAGTGAAAGGTTTTAGTCCCAGTGATGCAGAAAAATCTGTAGCTGTCTGCTGCTCATTAGTGGAGGGGTATCTACCTGAATCTGCATATGGCCTCACTCTAGCTCCAGATAAGGTGATTTCCATGATATACCTGAATTTTCCTTATCTTCCACCACCATAGGAGGGCATGGTCAAGGCTTTCTCCATGGAGGGCTGTATCCCAGGGCAGAACGTGCCCTGCCTTCCAGCTGGGGAAGGATCAGCAGGGACTCACACATGTCTTGTAGCAGAGCTGGTACAGATTCGTCTTGTGTGTTGCTCTGGGTGCTTTTATGTCACTGCTGCTTCAGTGTATTCAGCAGTGAGGTGCTCGGAAGTATTTCACTGTTGCCAGTTCCTTCCTGGAGAAAGAGGCAGAACTGCAAGGCTGGAGATCCGATGAGAAGGGGACTGAATTCCGGAATTCCGTTGTCTCGGCCGTCGCTGCAGTGTTTGTGACAGGAAGGAAGGGCTTTGAAGACGGTGAGTTTTGTAACAGCCCTCAGCCTCGTCAGTGTGCGTTGTTCTCTGGGACAGGGCTGGATTCGGGGTCAGCCTTGGCTTGCAGTTCTGTAGACCTAGAAATTGGCTGGCTCTAGGATTCCAAAATTCAACAGAATATTCAGGGAATTGCGGAAATCTCTGCATCCGCTCTTTAGGGCATAGGGAAGATAAAACTCCCCTGTTCCATGCATTGTTTGGGAGAGAGCTGAGCTGGGTTCAGTTAGTGGGGAGATTTACCAGGGGAGATTTTTTTACTGTTAAATATTTTTCTCTGTATTTTCTGGAGTAGTGTGCTTGCCAACAGGCATGGAACCATGTGATAGTAAGAGAGGGGCAAACATTCAACACTCATAGAAGAGAGTAGAAAAGTGGAAACTTCTATATCTTTAATTTTTTTGGTCATTGTAGAATTAGAGTGACTAATTCCTCCTTTCTGAGAATTTTATTGTGGCTCTAAAGTGGACTTTGAGGATGTTGAATGTCGTGCAGGAAATGGGAGAGGCATGGCTTGATGTTTGACTCGAGGAAATCTTTCTAGCAACAGTCGAACCAAATGTAGTTGTAAAGTTAGATGGCAAAAAAGTGATATCTGCTGGTTCCTGACTCCTGTTCCCCACCCAGCAACTTCTTAAAAACCTTTTTAAAGCCTATGTTCCCAAATCTAAATGGGTAATGAAAATAAATAACCACTGACATAGCTTAGAGGTTTTTATCCTTTAGTTGTCATGCATATATTGAACTTTTTTGTAGCATGTAAACTCCAGAACAGATCCACTACAAGCATCTTCTTGTAAAGACTTCTGGACTCATTAATAAATGCATTTTATTAAAGATGAAGTGCTCAAGATGAAGAGCTCACATTTTTAAAGTAATAACCATAGGCTTTCTGTGCAGAGAGTTGAATTATTTTTGTTCTAGATCTGTCAGTTGAGTGGCATTTAGATATACCCCCCAGTCAAGTTCTGGACAGTACTGAGAGAGCCAGAGGCTGTCACAGGGAGCAGCTGTTGCAGAGGGCAGGGCTGTGAGAGCAGGAGGAAATGTAACCCATACCAAAAAATGCGCAATACTTTGGGCAAGACCAAGCTGCTGTCATGTTGCCAAGTGAGGTGATTGTCAGTTGTGTGGATCCTGAGAAAGGAATTGTCTTTGATCCAAATTCTGGCCCGGAGTAGGTGGCTGCAGCCTGTTATTTACATAAGGTCCGAGTTTGCCCACATGTTTTGGAAAGATAATGTAAGTCCCTACAAGGCAAGATAATGTAAGTCAGGATGACAAACGGTGCTGTACCCTGGCTTACTGGAGAGGAAATGCACCAGACACAGACTTGGCCTTTAGATTGTATTAGCCATGAAAAAGGCAACTATTTTCTGTTATGTTTTTCTGCTCTAAATCTGGAATAATTATTACTTTAAGGCAGTTATTTTTGTATGCATGTGCTGTAAGTTGCTGATGTTTCCATGTCCTATTGCAGTTGCCTTTGCAGCACAGTAGACTTTGATCCAGGCTTTGTGCAAAACCCCCGTGTGTACAGAGGTATTTCAGTTGCTTCTTCGTTCCATTTGCTTTGCTGCCTTTCTGCAGGAAATGTGTAATGAATCCTATCTAAGGTTTTCCATCCACTTGTGAGATTTATCTGGAACTTTAATTTTAGATTAGTAAAGATAATCTCCCTTTATTAAACTTTAAACTGATGGCTTTGAATATTTGCTGTTATCTTAATATCTGTCACTAACTCAAGCACTGTTTCTGTTCTCTTTGTACACTACAGGACTTTCCTCTTTACCTCCAGTGGAGGAAGCTCAGACCTTACACAGCACTGTGTTCCCAGCCTAACCTGCCTACCTATTATTCTCTTACCTAATATTCTTATTATCCATCTTTATCATAATCATTGTAATCCTTTTGCTTCTACATCGCAGGTTCAACAGTGTGACCACTCTCTTGATTCATATACTCACAGCAAAGCCTTCATCTCTCTCATGGATTATAGATCTAAATTGGTAACTATCGCTTGCTTGCAATGTTTATTAGCAGTTATTTTAATTGCTCATACTCTGTTTTCTGCTTCTGATAGATCTTGTAGAACAGCATTTGTATAAGACTGTCTAAGGTCATGGCCTTATTTCCTTTATGAGCTTTATTCTTAGGACAGCAGACATTGGCTGTAAAAAAATTCCATTTCTTGATAGAAATCTGATTCAGAATTGAACTTAATTTCTGAAAAAGAAAACAGAAAGTGTTTATTTCCCAATGAGAGAGCGCATAAAGGAGCGAGATTTTATAATAGAAAATTGACACAGATGTGTAATTTTTGAACTAGAATAATTTTAACTTAGATGCACTTTTTAAGACTTTTTGGGGAAAAAATACACAAGGTATTAATGCTTTTGAGAAGAAGTTGTGTTGCACATTAGTAACATGGGTTACTGTAGAAATACAGAGGAGTGGTTTCACCCCATCTTCTCATCTGCCTAATTAAAGAAATGTGTGTTAGTGGATGATGATGAAACAGGTAAAAGTCACAGTTAAATTTAAAATGTTATTGGTCCTAAATAACACAAGACATGTGTAGGAAATTCCAGTTTTGGCTTTAAAAATGAAGCATATTAAAAGATGTTTTTATTGCTAGAACTGCCCAGAAGTTGTAATACAGAGAGTACACATGTTCATAACAAGCTGAATTTGCAAATGTGTCTTAGGGTATAGTTTGAAGTATAAGTTGCATCAGTGTGACCACGTTTCATAGTTAACTGGGGTGTCTGACAGCAGAAGAGGAGACTCTTTTCCAAATTCAGATTTCTTTCTCACACTGTTGTGAGAGAGAATGGGATGTGGAAACAGCATGTCTGTGAACATACCCATGTGTTTGCTAATAAAGAGACATGTAAACTTCCAAGGTAATGACTGGATTTCTTGTTTCTTACCTGTGAGAGGATAAAGAAGAACAGCCCTCCATTAGTTTGTAGCCAAAACCATAAGGGCTGGCGACACTAAAAGTCAACCTTAGGTGGTTTTTTTTCTGGCAATAAATGAATGGTGGGATACATCAGTTGATTTCTAGGTGACACTTTAAACTTTTACTGAAGTTGGCTGTAGGCAGAAAATATTGCAGACCAGGGGTTACAGTGACCACTTCCAGTGATTCCTAAGAGCAGGAACACTTTGATGTTTTGTGTTGCAAAACAAAAAACCAGTTTGAGTCTTCATCATGATGCTGGTCACAAATTGAGGAGCACGGCTGTGTGGCTCCATCTATATGACACATTTCAGTAAGCACTAAAACCAGCAAAGGCTGGTTTCCCATGGAGGTGTCTTAGGGCAATAGGCTTTTTTCTTTTAAACTTCATTAGACCAAAATAGAAACTAAAGGCAGGAGAGCCACCTTGACCAAGAAATATATTCTTTGGTGGCTAATAAGCTCTGATTAAGATTTTATTGCTTTAGAGCATTTGCAGCATCCTGCTCTTCTGTGGTTTCTTTGTCTAATAAAAGATGAGCTCACACTGCAGGCTTTTTCCTCAATAGGGAAATAATAAGGTATCTCAGAGCTACAAAACTGCCTATTCCCACAAAACTAGTTGGAAGTGGCTGTGTTCGAGACCTTGCTCCCATTGCTAATGCACATGGGAGAAAAGATTGTCAATATTAGTATGCTCTTAGCTACAAAGAAGTGGGCTACCCAGGCAAAGAACTAAATGATGTAAGGTCTCACACTGAAGTGTTCTCAAGGACAATCTGATTGACAGCTTTTCCCTCTCCTGTATAATGGGTTTTTGTACTGTAGCTAAATCTTTCCTCTATAGGTATTTTACTGAGGATTATTCCAAGACAGTCAAAATGGAAACAGTCAGGAGCCTCTCCTTTGCCCTCTGCGTGCCAGTTGTATTTGACCTGGTCTCCTGTAACAGAACTCCCCTTGGGCTGTGTGTTTGTGTGAAACAGCAGAGATGCTGCTCTGTTTGGAGTCATCCTAAAAGATCGTCTGTGGCTGTGTGCCCAGGGAGCAGGGGTTGCACTGCTGGCTAAATGGCCTTGGACCAAGGAGGGAGTACAATCCCCTGAGAGCAGTGGCTGTGCGAGCCTTCGGGTGAGTTGGACAGGAGCTGCCCGACCTCAGCGTGTTGTCTCCATTTCCCTCTGCTGCAGAATCTCCTCCAGGTGCAGAAGGCCTGCAGGAGATGTGATTTCGTGGACCTTTCTCTCAGTAGCATAGCAACTGCCACCACTTCCCACTGCTCTGTCCCCTCTGCTTGGCTCCCTCAGCCGTGCAGGATCAGGAACTGAACCAACTTTACAAACAGCCCTGCAAAACAGGAGAAGCTGTAGGAGGATTTATTTTTAACTGGGATCTCTCTTCTCTGAACCAGCTCTCTGCAGGGTCCTCAGGGCTGACATGACTGGGGAGTGCTTGGAGCAGGAGTGAGACAACAGGTGGGGAAGAGAAAGGGAGGGGAGGAGAACCAGGAGAAAGGTCTGCAGTTTCCTAGCTTTGGGGTTCAAGCACAAATTCAGGGGCAGCCCTGTGAACACTTCCAGCCCAAGTGCTGGTGGAGCACAGCTTCAGTAATGATCTGCCATCAGAGGGATAATCAGAAATTAGTATGAAAGTCCTTTCAGTTTCACTCTGTTCACTAAAGGGGAAAGTGAAAATTTAAGCAAGGGGATGGAGTTTTCTTTAAAATTTTTGTGCTCTGACTGCCTCTGGTGATTCAAGGCACTGACCTGCAGCATCTTCAGCCAGCACAGAGGCCAGTGAGGGTTGTGCTTCTATGACAACAGCCCCGCATTCTGGGCAAGTATCATTTGATCTTATTCTCTGTGTTGTGCTTCTAACAAAGCTACTCGAGCTGGCCACATTCTGTAATTGCTTTTTCAGCTCAGATCTGAAAGTCACATTTGTAGCCAGGTACAATTCTGATTAGAGCAATCTAGGAGGGTTAATAGAGGCAGCAGTGCTTCAGTTAGAAGATCAGCTTGGAGTGTGTGGATGGATTCTGGGAAGGCAGGGGTAGAAAGAAGATACTGATTCCTGTGTGATTAGTGGAATACATCTTTGTAAAAGTCTGCCTCTGAATTTTTAAAAGACCAGGCTTCAAGTGATGAGGGTTTCTCAACTATTTCAAGTCTGTGTGAGTGGAATAGAGAAGTAAAGATTTTTTTTTTCTTCTTCTTGAGCAAGTGCACAAGTGTTCTCAGTGGCATTTGTGGAGATTATAATGTGTATGGGGAAGATAAATTACTCAAATAGAGAATTTTCTGTCGTCCAGTGTGGTGATGGTACAAATCAACTAATTACCTGATTCATAATTTTGGCAGCTGAGATTTCTAAGGCTAAGGAGGCAGTGAGTGCATTGGCCTGAGTGCGTGAATGGAAGTTAGTCAGATGTTGAATTCTTCATTTTAGAAATTCCTGCTATGAAGCACAACACATGGGTAGAAGAGCTGTTTTCTGATACACTAATGAGAAGAAAATTTGTGCTTGTGTTTTCTGGAGTGCTTGCAAATGACTGTGAAGTCTGACTGAAGAGCAGCTGAAGTTCAGAAGAGAGTGTATCGGAATTGTGCTGTATCCTACAGAGAAATACTTGTGGCAAGATTTTATTGCATTCGGTGCAGCTGTTCACTATTGAGGTACTGGTAAATTTCTTCAGAAACTGCCCTTGTGAATGCAGTCTGTGAACAAAATGTCTGCTGCACCAACCCTTCTCTGCGTGAGAAAGTTGCATGTGTTTAATCAGAGATAAACTGTCGTGCATATTGTACTGAAGTTTAAAGTGGGTTGTTTTTGGTTTGTTTCCCCTTAAATTTGTTGGGAATTTAAGTTAAATTGTCATCCCTATTTAAACTGCCTTGGGACAGCGTTTTGGTTTATAGTTGTGAATTTTGAGCTATTTGTTTTGGTTTTGTTTGGGTTTGTGGGGTTTTGTTGTTGTTGGTTTTCTTCAGTGAATGGGTGAAGTCCTTTGTGCAGGTGGGACTTGCTGAGAAGGAAAGTATTTGGGCATGTGCTGAGAGTAGGCATTGGAGAGAGTTTTGTTCCCAAAGGTGCCTATGAATTTGAGTTGAGGAGAAAGTTAACTTATTTCTGTGGATGCTGGGTGAAGGAGAGACTTCTGTCAGTGCTCAGTGCCTTCTGACTCTGCACACGAGTAACCCAGGCCCTGGTTCGGATGAGTAGCTGCTTAATTAGACCTGTGCTGTCATTGCTCCAGTTTGCCAACCCTGTGACTGGTTATAAGGAGCCAAGACCTTTGCGTATTTGGTGTGTGGTAGTTTCAAACAGCATGAGAGATTAAAAGTGTGGTATATCTGTTAAAAGGTAAAGTTTCTTTTTCCTCCTCTGTAGTAATTTGGTCTGTGTAGCTGTGTTCTGTACAAACAGAGATGAAAAGTCAGAGCCTTGCCTCCTCCCACCAAGTGTCTGAGCTGCACACATTGCAGGGCTGCTCATGGCCCTTGATAGTTCATATTCTGCTGTTGGTTTTTTTTGTTTCAGAATCTGAAGGGGATAATTTATCCATTCCAAATGCTGCCTGCATGCCCACCGAGCCCTCACATTTTATACAGTGCTGCTTATTCCAATTGCAGTCTTGAGAGTAGATAGGTGTTGGACGGATTCAAAGTTTCCAGCTGAAATTCCTGGTTTTTTTCTTCTGTAAATGTTGATGATGGAACTTTTCTAAGGGTAAAATAGTGGTGATGCATGCACTAGAAATGCAGATTTTCCATAGAAGTTGTAAAAGCAATTATTTAGGTTTATTTAGCTTGGAGGCTGCTTGATGAATTGCATGGTTGGACGCACTGTCAAAGATTTTAGTTCTTGGTTGCAGTTTATTGGAGCAACAGAAGTGGCACCCTGCCACTGGAGTAAAGAATGCTGTTTCCCCATGAGTATTTGAACAATCTGCAATAGCCATCTGTTATTCTGTTAAACACAAAGCAGTGCAACAGGTGTATTTCTTGGGTTTGGAAATCTTACCAGCACGAGTGAACAATAAACATTTAAAGCCAGGATTTAAAAGAAGATTTCTAAGTGTGCTCCTCTTTATTCAGCAGATATAGTGGTTATGACACCAGAAAGTAGAGAGATAACCTAAACATATGGTACACAGTTAAGGAAAACAAATGCTGAACTGCTCTTAAATCTGTTCTTTTTCCATGTTTGTCATTTTCTTAGATGGCTTCAGTAACAGATGCCAGATTCAGGCAGAAAGATACTTCAGACCAAAATTTTGATTACATGTTCAAGCTCCTGATCATTGGCAACAGCAGTGTGGGTAAAACATCCTTCCTCTTCAGATACGCCGATGACACCTTCACACCGGCCTTCGTGAGCACAGTGGGAATTGACTTCAAGGTGAAAACAGTTTACAGGAATGACAAGAGGGTGAAGCTGCAGATTTGGGTAAGTGCCAGTGTTTTCAAAAATGCTTTAGATTAATCCCAGCAAAGGTATGATGGTAAAAAATAGCTTGTTTGGAAGTGGATTTTTGGATTGATGTAGATTTTGGTTGTGCACAAGTTCTGTGTAGCTGGACCTTTGTGTCCCTGCAGTAAACTGAGTGAGTTCTCTTTGTGTTACTGTCTTGCTCAGCTGGTGAGGGTCCTGATGTGGTCTAAGCAGCTGCTCTACATTTGAGTGAACTCTACACACAACTCACACTATCCTTTTATGTCCTCTACATAAGATACTTTATCTTCCTGTAACTTATGTACCTGCTTAGCAGCCCATTTCTACCCAATTTCTGCCCCATCTAAGAGCTCAGTCTTCTAATTGATCTACATACACTTGATTTATAATTATTCTTTAATAATTGCATTTAAATGTAAAATTACAATAATCACATCTAGGTGTTTTATTTATTGTGGTGATCTTGAATACTGAGAATCTAATATGAGGTGCTTTTTTTTGTACTACATGATTAATTTTATTTCTGTGTTGCTGGGTACAAGGTACAACAAATTATTTAATAAAAGATCCTTTTCGTGTTGTAAAAGCCTGACACTGAAACTAAGGTAGGTCACCTGACATGAAACTGATTTAATTTAGTGTTTTGGCAATAAAAATGTTTTTACTTCAGGCCCTATAAGCAACTAAAGGTGATTTCCATTTAGTTGGTCTTTCTGAATTTTGGAACATGAAATTTTCTAAGAAGTTGTGTAAAAGCAAGATGGAAAACACCGGAAAATATTAGGGTTTTTTCCAAAGATGCTGTGATTAAAGTGAATTAAGCAATAATCTTAATTAAATCTGTTAGAGGCCTTTGGGGCAAAAAGGGCTTCAATAAACTTAAACTTCTTATGAAAAGAGATGTCAGGTGGATTCCTCAGAGGGTGCTATCTATAGGACCTGGAATATTGGAGTTACCAACAACACTGTTGATTTAACATTTATTTTTAATAAAAGGTACACCTAAGTGTTGGACAATTTCCAGACTAACTTGTGTTCCGTTCTTCTTTCTTTTTGTATGGATCCCTGACATAAGTCATGATTCAAGGACCTTAACAAAAACACTGTGAACCTCTATCAAAACCACAGTATTCAAACGTGTTTGTTTCCTGCCTGTCCTGAGATTATATTTGTAATTTTAGTATGTTCTCCAGGGTACATGTAGTAATAGTGGGGTCCACTAGCACACCAAAAGTATGGGTTCCTATGTGTAGGAAGAAAGAATTTTCATACCAACCTGTCTTCCATTTGCTTTTTAAAATTATTTACAGCTGCTGTTGAGTTTCTGACAGTATGGGACTCTGTGGCTCCATTGAACCTTTTGCTCGGACTTAAAATTTTCCAGTTATGTTGACATTTTTTTAAATTATGCTCCCCCTAAGCTTGGCATTAAGCCTTATCTGAATCAGGCTTAATGCGAAACTAAGTGAAGAAGGAGAAGGTACAAGTGTTTGGCTTAACCACTTCAAATGTTTTTCTAAAATCCAGAGAAAAGCACTTCTAGGAACCTCTAATGTTCTCTTCTCCACAGACCAAGGGTTTTTCAGTTCAGGGGTGCTTGTGGAGCTCTGAAGTGAGCACAGCTGTGGCAGACTGGAGGTGCTCAAGGGCTGTGCCAAATAACCTTGTTCTGTGTTCTGCAGATCTCAAGGTGAGAGGGAAGTTATTACTGCTGTGCTGTGATCCAGAGGGATCTGTGATCAGTGGGACTTTCTTTACGTTGCCTGTTGCCTATGTTGAACAGAAGAACAGGATATTTGGGTGCAGGACCCCAGCTACAAAGAGTTCCTTGTGTTGTCTTAAAGCTCAGAAAAATTCACACAGCTTCAAGGGCTGAGCAGCTGCATGTAAAGACTGACAGCTGTGTCAGTAAATATCTCTCTGGCTTGACTCATGGTTTTGTTTCTCCAGCAGAAGTTGATGAGCATTTTAAAGCCGGAGATCTTGTATTTGTGCTGAGTTTGAAGAAGCCTGTATTTTGTGAATCAGGATTTGACAAGCTGTCACATGGGACGATCAGAAAAGCATGCTCCTCTGGTTTTGGTGTCATTAGTGGGCCTCTTGCTTTGTTGACATTAACGCCTCAATCACCCAAATTGATATTTTAATAATCAGTTGTGCTTGTGACTAAGCAGTCTGGGAAATGATCTGCTTTGAAAAGACTTGAAAGGAATATCGCTTTAGCTTGAGAGGAATGGGAGTGCGCAAAAATATTCATGATGTTTTTAAGGTAGAATGACAGCAGTGCTGCTGCATATGGAAACAGTAAAATGACCCAGAGAGGGGTTTATGAAATAATTTTTCGTAGGCTTTTTTTTCCCTTTCTTTAAAGAACTCCAAGATCAGTTGTCTGTGTTTTAATTTCAAATATTTTCTGTCTTGTTTAGGAATGGTGGGGGTGTGTTAATAGAATAAATTAACTTTATTGAGAACATTCGTTTTGCAGTTGGATGAGGCTTAGTAATTTAGTATCTAATTAAAAACATTATTTACATAAATATATTAATATATTATATAGATATTTACATATCTACATAAATGCAATTCTTGGATTAGATTTTTTTATGCCACTGCCATCTGTAATAATACTTTCATATAAAACATCTTCCTTATGATTGGTTTGTGAGGAGCCAATGTAATAATATCTCTCTGCATTTCTTGACCAACAGTTTTGTATTCCCAGAGTTGCTAATTACTGTTTACTGGAGGAAAGCTATTGTATTTTCAGCTAGATATGGTTTTTGTTATAAATAAATCTCAAAGGTAACATTATTATATTCTTAGCAAATGCAAACAGTTAATACTTAATGCAGGGTTCAGGTTGCCTAGCAGCTAGAGAGGGCCACTTTGTCCAGATCCAGATGGAAGCAGGGTGAATGAATAAAAGTGATTTCAGTTTTAAAGAGCAAGGTGAGAGCAAGGTGAGCTTTC
The DNA here is from genome assembly GCA_013399875.1 of Gymnorhina tibicen. Classification (NCBI taxonomy): domain Eukaryota; kingdom Metazoa; phylum Chordata; class Aves; order Passeriformes; family Artamidae; genus Gymnorhina; species Gymnorhina tibicen. The sequence goes on from VXAZ01007995.1 coordinate 1,160,461, forward strand.
TTTTTGTCCCTTCTGTGCGTTTGTGTGTCTATTGCTGGTAAGGAATGATGGTGGTGAAGATGACAGCAGAACTCCTGAGCAATGCGCCATCGAGGGGAACTGCTGAGGGGCAGCCTCTGGCCCTTTGTGCTGGCCCAGTCTGGGTTCATTGCATGAACTCTTTGCACAAATACATAAATTAACTGATGGAAAATCATTGGCAGGGTTCAGCCCCAAACACTTGCACACCACCCAGTACATACTTTGTGTGAGGAATTTGATTACATTTCCATTATACTTTTGTGCAGCACCCTACACGAGGGACTCCCATTTTTGTTGCATGTAGCACACATAACACGCAAACATTGATGTGATTAATAATAAACATAACTAAATACAGGGTTTGGCAGCTGATGTTACAGTTGAAACTACTTTCAACCCCCCTTGTAAAAAGCAAACAGAGATTAAATTTAACTTCAGGTTAAAAGGCAGAAAGGCTGTGATGTTCAGACAGAGGCAGCATATTTAGACTGCAGTATGATTTTTCTTTTAAGGAGCTGTTTATCAGAATTAAACTGCTAGGATAAAGGTTTTTCCTTCTCATTAACAAAAATGTCTCTGTGGCTTAACTGCTGAAACCTGTTGGGGTATGAGATTAGCTGTACTGGATGTCTGAAACACACATTACAGCTCTCAGGCACAGCTGGGGAGAGGGTACAAAGCAACATTTCTCTGGGTTTTTTGGATATTTAAAAACAGAAATATGACAACTGCTAATTATATTGAGTGGCAGTTACCACTACAAAACAGAAAAGTGTAAACCAAAATAACCCCCCTGCTGTGTAGCTGTCCAGAAGGCAAATACAGAGTGTTTTTAAAAGCTTTTTGTATCAGGCATCGCCTGGATGACAGGATGATCTTGAGCAGCTCGCCTCTCAGGGAAGGGATTCAAAGAAGTAACACTGGCAACTGAGTTCTTTTTTTTTTTTTTTTTTCTCCATTTACGGGAGGTAAAATTAGAACACCATCATATTTGATTGTAAATTTTAATGTTAATTGCACACTTAACCAAAAGCTAATTATGCATTTCAGATGAGAGAATCATCTATTCCCCAGGCATCCCATTCCCGTCATGGTTTTGCTAAGTTCCTTGCAAGCACTGACTTCAGGCATGAATGCTTGCACAAAACTTGTTTCTAAAAAAAGAGATAATAAGGTTCAGTAATTTAATGTATAGAAGTGATAGTGATGGGTGTCTCTGAAACACTAATGGACCTGATTCTGCTTTTATAGACTCACAGTTGTTGTGAAATCCTCTGATTTGCTGTTTAGATGAAGAACTAAAATGGAGAAATTCATTATAGTGAAAAGAACAGGTTGATCCTTGTAAGGGAGTCAAGGATTACATTTTATTTGCAGCATTAAGGAGTTACTGGGTCCCAGAAGTGAAAATCATTGTGGATGAGTGGATGTAAAGCACTACTTCTCATGCTAAAATACAATGCAGAGTATTTGACTGGAGAAGAGATGCAATAACAGTGTCTGTAATTCAATTCCAAGGTCTTGGTTATATCTCAAGTAATAATACTTCTGCTTTGAGAAGAACTTGGTGCTCACGGCACTCTGAATGGGCTTTAAGATTAGAGTTGCAAGGGTGATACAAAGGAGAGAAATAAAAACTTGACATATAAGACCCCGAGTGGTTAGTTACCCCACTCACTATTGAATTTATTGAACGGCCTAAGCTTGCTGAGCAGGGCATTGCTGTGTTTGCAGTTAAACAGTTGACATGGAGGGTTTATTTCTGTTTATAGTTAATCACCTCAATCCCGTTGTTATCTCATTATAACTCTGCGTTACAGTGAAGGCCAAATTCAACTTCAGTCTAAGCTGATACCACTGGAGTTATCCCTGCTGACAGTATTGGATTTGCTCCCACTGCAGGTGTAGTATGTTTTTTTGTGCTCCATCTTTGCAGAGTTACTGGGCCCTTGGGAGCCTTGTTTTGTGCATTTCAGTAAAATGAAACATGTTGTGTTCGGAAGTACCAGGCTGTATCCAGGGGCAGTGTCGAGTGTGTGTGTTAGCTGATAAAGAGCTGTTGGTAGTTCAAAGGTTTGGACCTTTCCTAGAGAAAATGGACCAATGTTGACTGTTTGTCCAGCAGAGGAAATTTCAAGGGAAATTATTCAGTTGATGTAGTAAGGCAGTTAAGCTTTGAGAGGACAAGTGAGTTGCCGGCCTCTTGACATTTTGCATTTAATGCTTTTTTACCAGAAATTCAGAATAGATATTTTGTAGTCATTTCTCATAAGGTCTTAGACTCATGTGCCTCAAAACCTTTTCCTGTTGTCCTTGTCTTAGCAGAATCATCCTTATTATGATTTTCTTTCACAATGTTATCTTCTGCATAATATTCTGTATTTAAATATGCTTGGTTGCACTGTGATCAGTTATGAGATAATACAGTGGGTGGAAAGAATGAGTTCTCATAGCATTTGTCTCAAGTGAGCACGTACTTAAACTGTGTCACATTTGGTCAAGAGAAAATATAACTACTGTGCTTACTCACAGTTAAAACTTTCATGCATTGTGTTGTCTAGTGCAGTGTCATGTTTATGCAACACTTGAGTATCTGAATGGCTGATTTTAGAACTAAAAAAGGGAATCCAAACCCTCCCAAATGTTTTTCAGATATGAGAAATCGTACCCTATAGCACAACTGGAGTACTTAGGAATTTAGCAGTGTGAACTTTGTGATTTATTTTCTCTTGTCCAGCTGTTCAACATCATCCTGATTCATTAAACAGCATGAACTGAGCTCCCAGAGATAAGCACTGATTTTCTGTATGCTGTTGCATTGGAGGCATTGGACTCTGCAGACAGAAGGAAACACTGGTGAGAAGTACCAGAAACTGGACAAAAAATCAGCACATTCCTGCAGTGTGGAGAACTGGGAGGCCTATGGTTTGCTGGTCAGGTTCTCCCATCTCTGGAACAACATAATGTTTACCAGGAGACACTGATCTCAACCCCGATTTCTGGTGAGCTGTTCTGGCTGCCCAGCAAATACTAATGAGAGTGACAAAGTAGGAAACGTAAATCCTGTTTGGGGTGAGGTGTAGTTTCCAGTAGCAGCTTAGCACCTTGCATTTTATGGCCAGGGGCCATGGCAGCCTAAAAGTGTACCCTAAGCATCCCAGTGTATCCTCTGCTTCTGCCACAGTCTGGGTTTGTGGCATTGCTAAGGTGTTCCTCCATCCAAATGGAGCTGCCAGTCCCAAGTGTCTTGCTCAGCTTACACATGGAATCCTGTGCTTCTGTTGGGCACTTGCATCTTGTTTGAAAATTCCTCTAGTATTTCCAGTTCTGCTTAGCATCCATTTCTGTGCTAATCAGATACTCATTGCTTCGCTACTAATTTGTGTTAGAAACTGAAACAGGATGTGGCAGGAGTGTTTGAAACTTGGGGGGAGCAGGTGTAAGTGCAGCAGATAAACATGCTGTGTTATGAGCTGCTGTGCTTCATTAACTGAAGTACCTTCATGTGATATATGACTCAAGTGATTAAACTTTGTGTAGTACTCAAAGAAGGCTCGATGGTGGTATTTTCTCAGCCAGATTCTGGCTGGTTTGTCGCCCTGACAAACTGATCCAGACATCTGCAGCAGTGCTAGAGGGTAAAGTCATGGCGAGAGTGTGGATCCGTGTGTGCACATATGCTCCTGGTGCTACCAGGTTTTACTGTCCCTCTGCTTTCCTTGTAGCCAGAGCAATAAAGCAGAACATACAGGGGATCTGTGCATAGGATGTTTACGAGGTAGAGCACTCACCCTACTGCTGTTTTTGCTTTTGCATGTGCTTATACAAAGATTCACCTGCTGCTTCCCCTCCGTGGGTCCCTCGGTTGGCGCTGACGCCGTGGCAGTTGTGAAGTTGCTGCGTGTTCCAGTGCCATGGTAACTGCATCCTGCTCTGCTGGCTGCCAGCGGGCACCGAGCCTGCCCAGTTGTGAAAGGAAGCAAGTGCTCCAAGTGCCGAATTGTGGTAGACTGGCGTGAGTCAGCTTTGATAAGTCCATGTGAAGTCCTTTACCAAGAGACTTCAAATCTCTTTTTTTTTTGAGGGAAGAAAGAGAAATAACTCCCATCAAATGTGTTTTGGATTTTTTTTTAAACACTAAAAGGCTAAAAAATGCGTTTCCATTGGAATTACCACCAAGTGCTAAATTGCTTTCTTGCTCTGCAGTTTAACCTCATGCTGTACACATTTCTGTAAGGCTGTGCCACTTTTCCCGTCATTTTCTCTTGTCTCTGTGTTGTGCACCCTGGCTTGCTCTTGGAGAGGTGAGAGAGTACTTTTGTAAGCACTTTTGCATTAACTGCAAGGACAGTTCTTGCAGAGTACTCTCATAACAACATTTGAAATCACGGAGTTGTGCCTAAGAGTGAGCAAGTAGAGCTGGGGAAAAGAGAGGAAGTCTTGCTTGCTTTTTGGAGAAGAAATACTCTGACTGTGATAAAGCACACAGGTGCATCAATTAATTACATGGAATAATAACACTGGAAATTTACAGCCAAGCAAGGGTAAGTAAAGAATGCATTTTTCAAGTCTTTCATGTATGAGAATGGAATGATGGACCATAATAACCTTTATGCTTCTCTTACCCTCTCTTGGCTCTCACTGGGTTGTTGAACCACCAGCACTGTGAGGACTGGTACCTACAGCAGTGTAATGAGACGCTGAGGGGAGTTTGTCTGAAACAAGGGAGGTTGTGCTCAGTGCAGCATGGTGGTGGCTTGCAGCAAGCCTGGCTTAGCTAAAGCACAGCTTCAGCTGACTCTGCTGTGCCCCCTCCACCTCTGGAGTTCTGCCTTTGGCAGGTGAGGGCCTGTGCAGGCAACGCCACTGTGCAGTGCTGATATGTCCCAAAGGGAGCAAGAGAGTGCAGTGAAAACTGGGGCAAAACTTGCATAAAACCAAAGCAGGACCATGAAAAGAAAAACCCCAGTGCCCTTAATGGTTACATTAATTACAGTGGAAAACAGCACCAAAGAGCAGTGCTATAAACACTGGCTTGCAAGCAGTAAGGAGTGGCCCGGAGCAGCAATCCCAGGAGGGCTGGGTGGGTGGAACTGCTGTCGCAGAAGTGTTGCCCTGTGTGAACACCAGGTGGATTCCAGCCTTCCTGGGAGGTGCTTGGTGTCTGGGCTTCCTGAGATGTGGAAGGGGGTATGCATTTGGCAAAGCTCTTCAGCCTGTTTTTGTACACCCTTCCTCACCAAACCCCCCCCAGGTTGTTTTCCTGAGTGTGAGAGTGAAGCACAGAAGGGACGTGAATGGGTTGGCTGATTATGGGAACTGAGAGCTCCCAATGAGCAGTATTTCTGTACTGATGCTCATTCTGACTGTTGTGATATAATTATGCAACTGCTGCAAATCCATACCTGTGTAAAGCTCCTTACCCTAGCTAAAATGGATCTTCTCTTTTAGAATAATGCTCTTCATCTTGAAAATAGCATGCAGGAAAAGTCACCGCTGCAAAGATATTAAATGAAGTAAATTTGTGAGAACTGCTTAGTCCTCCTTGAATTTTTGGGGGTTGGAAGTGTAAAATTAATGATTTCCTTCCATTTGCACTGGTTAATGATTTTAGGGAAAAGCAAACTCTTGCAAGGGAAGAATCTCATAAAGTCCTCCTCTGTGATGTAGTTTCTACTATTCTGAGTTGCACATGCCCTGCTCCACAGTAGCATGTTCAAAGCTATGGCCATTATTCTGAAGTCTTGGACATGTCTGAAATTACTTCAGTTTTTCTGCTAAAATTCAGATATAAATATGTATAGGAGCTACTTCGTATTCAAGAGACTGCAAGAAATCTAAAGGGAACAAATTCAGTAAAAATCCACCATTGTCATGGCAAAACTGTGATTTGAATAATCTTTCACCTAAATCTGGAAGTGGTCTTGGTGTACAGGATATTTACTGCTTTACCATGAAATTTCACCTGAGTCAGTGGAACTTGCAGAATCTGGCTGTAAGCCGGACACAACAGCACCTTTGCATCAGTGCAACATTGGCTCAAAGTGGTTTGTCAGTTCTCCCATCTGCAGCAGGGGCTCTGGGAATCCTCCCTTGCCCACCTGGCTGGGAGACCAGGAAGCAGTTGCGTGTCAAAACCTGATGTTGCTAAGTGATGGCAAGGTAGCCACCTGCCTTGAGCATTTACAAACCCCCAGTGCTCAAACAGAAGGAAATTAATAGCTCTATTTGCCATTAACTGCGTGCAAGGTGTTTATTCACTCTGGTCCTGAAAGTATGGAACATGTGCATCCCTTTTACTCCAGCTGGAATCTTCAGAGTTTTAAAGTCCCTGGAATGGCAGCTGTTTATTCTGCCTGAGAATGCATCCTCCAAGTAATGTTGTATTGCCCTATAACTGTGAGAGACAGTGCAGTCAGTTTGATGATTAAAATACCGCAGACTTAAAAAAAAACAAACTAACAACCCAACCAAAAACCCAACACAAAACCAAGCTGCATTTTATCACCTAATACAGAGGCAGAAGAGAGGTGGTGTTTGTTTTGTTGGTTATAATGTCAGAATCCATGCAATAGCCCTCTTTATCTTTTCTCTCCTTTTTCTTTTTTTAAACTGCAGCCTATTTGGCCAAGAAGCACTGTAGCATTGATTTCTTTTCTTACTATATTTTTTTCTGAAGGAAGCTGAGAATAAATCCAGACTACCATATTTGCTAACTATTCTGGGACTGTTATCAGGAAATAGGAGAAGTAGGAGATATTTCACTTCTTGTCTACTTATTTTATGGATATTTATAAAAAATCGATAAAGGTTTAATTGCCCTCATGCCACAGGTGAGTCATGTGTGTTCTGCTAAAATCTGTCTGCTCAATAAAGTACTTGTTCAAAATAGTCTCTCAAAGTGAGATGCTGAGTGACTTTTGCAGCCGTGACTCATTGGATCTTCATTTTTTAAATGAAAAGATTCCCAAGACGTGTTAATTTTAAGATCTCATCTATTAAATTCTTGATTAATAACAATAAGAGTATTAGTTTGACAGTGTGTCAAGGCTTGAGGGATTCATATAACCAGTGTTCTCTGTTCAGAAAAGGATTGATAGTTCATTTTTTCACAGAGAAGGACTTGGCAAAGACCCAGGTTTGGAACCAGAACCCCTCAGCTGAGAGAATGGAAGCTTTCCAGTAGCTGTCTCCCTGTGAGGTGCAGTCAGGAATCCATCTCCCCAACTGCATGGTCTTCCCTTCATCCAGAGGATGTGGAGCACCTGTGTGTGTGCAGAGGAGAGGTCAGGGTTTTCAGGAATGAGATCTGTACTGGCGTCAGTGATTACTTTCTACTCCTCAAAAATGAGCTCTTCCTGAGTTTTACAGGTCTGCCCAGCACAAATGGCCCTTGGAATTCAAATTTGAATTGGAGCAGTTTCCAGCAGGACCTTCTGACCCCAGAGAAGCTCTCTCCCAGAATCAGGAGTGTGGCCTGTGTAAAGAAGTGTCTGGTTTTGGGGGGCTTGGTGCCTTGGTTCTCAGCTTTGGCGATCCCAAAGTGTCACTCAGCTGCCACAGGTAGCTGCAAAATCCTACAAGTTTAACTTTGCTCTTATGACTGATCTTTTCATTCACTCTGAGTAATGAATGGAACAGAAAATTGTGTTTCTTTGTTTTATTGAGTAATGAAAGAGAAAATTGTGCTTCCTTTACTAAACAACCGTTGCCAAAAATAGCACCTGACTATATTTTATCTGTCTCTTCTTCCTTACTATTATTTTACTACACTAAATGCAATCTTTTTTTTTTCCCATTTGGATTTCTTTCCGTCTTTGTGCCCTGAAGCTGCAAACAGCAAGTTTTGTGAGTCATATAAATGTTCTGAGACATCAAATTAAGTAGAAACTGGAGAATGAGTTCTCAAAAGGTTGTGAATGCTGCTGACGTCAATCTCAGATTGAAATAAGAAAGAAGATGTGGCTGGCAGATCCTGTGAGCAGGACTGTAAGCACACTTATGCTAATTCTGTTGTTGGAGGAGAAATTGTGTTTTTATAAATGAAGGCAATAGTCCCAACTGAAGACTTAGCAGGCATTCATCTTAGTAACTAGATGATCTTGAGCTTTCATACTTTACGCTGAAATTTGCCTTCAGCAGATTCAAACGAAATTGCTTGGAAGTGACTAAAATGAATGGCAGCATGCTTTCTGCTTTTTCAGCTTGTAATATAATTCAGTTTTCCAGCTCTGCTTCTGCAGAATTCCTCCTTCAAAGTGACACTGCAAAGTATGGGATTTTTTAATGAACAGGAGACTATGAACCTATTTAGAGATTTTTCTTGATTTTCTCTGGCAGAGAACAGAATTTTGAAAGTAGCAAGGAGTCATGAAAGTCAATGTGTCTTATGAATTATTTGGATAACATGAAACATTTATCTTGTAGAAAGCAGTTAGTAATACTGTTTTTGAAGTTAAATGCATGCAGATTGCATATCCATATTGATTTGATGGTGCTATTGAAGGTTCCTATAGGTGTGGTGAGAAGAGTGCAAGAAAGGACTAAAGGAAAGGGATGCTTTTTTTGTGGAAACTACAGGGAAGTTATTTGCTGTTAGCTTATGAGTGCAGAATGTTTTTATGTGTGTGCGTGTTTTGCCTTTAATGAGTGCAGCAGTTCAAAACTGACAGATAACTGATGTACTTGTTGACTACTTTATTCTGCCTCCATTCAGATGGTTCACTGGAAGCCTGCATCCAATTGTTAATTAATAATGCTGCAGTGATCACTGAGTCTAGGTGTGTTTTGACCAAAGGTATGCTTCCAGTGCTGAAATAGGAGTTGTTTAGCCCTTAGTCAAATCAAACTGTCTTTTGGAGAGGATCTTACAGCAGCAGATACAATAGTGCCAGGTTCAGAGAGACCAAAGTGAATTGAAGTGAGCCCAGAGGTATTGAAGGAGCAAGGTAATGTGATTGCTGGTTAACTGGATCAGGGCAGCAGAGGGAATGCCTCCATCAGGTATCTGTATTGCTGTGCTCAGGTGCCTTCCTGATGCTGTGAAGAACTTTTGACAGATTTCTGTGGGAAGTCAGTTTTCAGATTGGTGTCATAGCAGGTACCTGTGTATGAAATACTGCAGTTAAGGCCAGTATGAAAATAAACAAGGAATATCCCTTCAAATTTAGAGATTAAATACAGGCTGGATTTACCTGCAGGTAACCAGCAGGAGCTCAGTGGGAAAGTAATGAAGTGGGACTGTCTAGCTGGGTACTCAGTGCAAAATGTGCTTTTGCTTTGAAGCTGAGGAGAGTGCAGGGGAAGAAATTCTGGCTCTTGAAGACTGTGCACGCTGTTCTGTGAATAGAAATAACAAAGAAGAGCAGCCCCAGGGGCTGGTGCTGCTGCCAGCTGCAGGGGACACCAGAGTGAGCCTGTCCTAGGGCTCAGGCTTCAGTCACAGGCTCCTTCTAGAAGGGGGACCAAACCCCATCAATTTGCAGTCCTTTTTCTGCCGTAACTCCTTGATCACCATTGAAAGGGAGAAGCAGGCAGTGATGACAAATAATGTGGCTGAAAATGCATCAGCCCCTGAGATAGGAGATAACGTGTCTAATGTATGTGATGACAGTAGAATTTTAAAGCTTCGGACTAAAAATGATCAGAGATCATCTGGTAGTCACAGTGTACAGTCATCAGTGAGGAAGGGACCTGTGAGAGATGAGGTCCTTTAAATTACACCTATAGGGTTAAGAAAAAGTTTTAAATTGAGAGTCTATGGGGGAAAAAAAGGGTCTGTGGAGTTTGCCTGATTCTGCTTGGAGGAGGAAGAAAGGTTTTAGTGTTTCAGTTATACAGGAATATTTTAATATTGCAAAGGTTTAACCACATCTGGTTTATTGCCAATTGGCTTCTGAGTTAGGAAAGTGTTTCCCTGTTGGTAAAGTTTTACGTAATTATACTTCTCTGCAATTCTGTATCTATTACAGAAACATCCATTTCTGATTGCTTTTTGGATCAGAAGCTTGTGCTGTTCAGGACAGGATGCTGAAACACTTCAGCGGCTAATCTGAGCCAGCATGGTGATTTCTTTACCCCGTGGTGATTTCTTTACCCCCTGGTGATTCCTCTACCCCGTGGTGAATGAGCACGGAGTCAGAGAAGCATTTCTGTTTCCTGGAGCTTCCTGTTTCTGATTAACCAGCATAAAAATTAATATCTGCTGAACTGATGCTTATCAGAATTCCTAAACAACTCTTCTGCTTCCAGCAGTGACACTCGATTATGTTTCTCACTCCTAAGCCTCTTAGAGGTTTAGCATTTATGAATCCCCCTAATACTTTGCTTGACACATTTGGTTAGGCATATGACAGTGATCAGCTGAGAGAAAAACAAGTCATCTCATCAAGTACAAATTGAGGCTTCTGGTAAGGAGAGTGGAGAGGCAAGCACAGGTTTCCTGCTGTTTGAAGTCAGAATAGAACAGGGCTGTTAAAATAACTGTAGTGCATTTAATATAAAAACAGGCTATGTGTCCACTTCCCAGCCAGCTTCAGACAGTCCACCACAGCTGGTTTTGTGAGCTGTCATAGGAGGGAGGCTGGGGACTGGGTGCATGGAAGGGAGCTGGTTCAGCTCGCATCAGGTGCCTCAGGATGCTGTCATGTCATCTTACACTGGGTATTGGTTCTGCAGCTGAACTTTGGGATAAAACCCAGACACAGGGCTTTGAAGGGCTGCCCATCCAGTGCCTCCTGGAATGCAAAGTAGGTGGTCTAGTGCGGAGGAGGCAGCCCTGGTGCTGATTGGGGTGGTGGCTCCTGCAGCCCCTTGGTGCTCTCTTGCTCCTGATCCTCCTGCACAGACACACTTCAGCGGTGGCTGGAGGAGGTGCTGCTCAGCCAGCCTGAGTGACCTTTCAGCAGTGGCTTCACGATGAAGGCTCCTAAGCGTTCCTGTAATACCAATGATGTTAAGAAGTAGTTGGTATTGTAAGCAGGTGCATTCCAGCTCAGCATACCTTGACAATTTGACAGCAGCCAGATGTTTAACTAGGTGGAGTCAGCGATGATTCTAAATACCATCATATAAATCTTACAAATGGTACCACTGAGCTGAGCCTCTGGGTATGCCTGGTGAATTGTGATTTCTCAGAGGTCCTGTTTGATCAGAGAGTGAGCTCTTCCTTTAACCCTTGATTGGACCTCACAGAGACAGCTGGTATTGTGATGCATCACTAGTGACTAATTTCAACGAGTCAGTTAATTGATCCTTTGGAGCTACACAAGGCTGGTTGAAAATAGTTAAATGTTGTTGTTTTAATGGAAATTGTCCTAAAGTTGCTGTGAAATGGAGCTGCAGAAAGAAGCTTCCTACAGCTGCACAGTCTTGCTTTGGTATACATTTCAGCCAGCATATGGTATGCATTTTAACTGAACACATGGAGAACTAATTTGATTTGAGTTGATTGATTTTGATTACTGACATGAGGCTATGCTAATGAGAAACAATCCAGCATGTCTAAAAGATTGTTTCAATTTCTAGCACAGCTGATACATAATGTTTGTATCATATGCATGAAAAGTACAGGAGAAAATGTTGTCTATTTTGAAATTTTTCTCAGTGGTAACTCTGTGGTGAACAGGAGGAGGCACATTATTCTGATTGCAGCTTGACAACACATTCTTCTGTCAGTACAAATTAGGACTGATTCAATTTATCTAGCTAGGACAGGTGTAGTTTCTGCATCAGAAAATGGGCAATACTGGTAGCTGTAAAAAACCCCAAACCATTTTTCAGGAAAACTTCTGCTGTGGATCAGGAGGTGAATTTAAAAAGTTTCAGAAGGAGGTTGTTCACTAGAGGTGTATGAGGTCCAGGAGACCAGCTCAGACCAATGTCTTTGAAATTGGTTTGTTAGTTTTTAATTTACTGGAGCCTGTTCAGTTTAGATGTTTGTGTACATGTTGCTTAGGGAGAAAAAAGCATAATATCATAGTGGAGGATTTTCAGAGAAGGTGAATTATTGGATGCAGCATCTCAAACCTGAGGCTAAATACTTTTGTTTGTGAGCATTCAGTTATAGGTAGGAAGCCTTCCTGTTGTTTTGTGTGGGTATAAACCAGCCAAGGTATGAAGTGCTGCTCTTTGAAAAGAAGTGGAATATCTTCCTTGATGTATTTATTCCTCCTGTGCTCTCAAAAAGTCATATCAACTTACGTAGGTTGGGATCCTGCAAATGCTGAACAAACACGCATCACTCTAAATGTACAGCTTAGAACAACCAGCTCTTCTGGTCTTACCCTCATGAATATGGATTGAAATAAAGATCTCTCCGAGTGGTCACTGAGTGAAGTTGGGTCATAGCAAGTCAGCTACTCTCCTTATGGGACACTTAGAATCACAGAGTTGGTTAGGCTGGGAAAAACCTGTAAGATGGAGTCCAGCTGTTTACCCAGCACTGCCAAGCCCACCACTAACCCATGTCCCCAAGTGTCACATCCATTTGTCTTTTAAAACCTCCAGGGCTGGTGACTCCACCACTTCTGTGGGCAGCCTGTTCCAATGCCTGACCACCCTTCAGTGAAGAAATTTCTCCTCATATCCAGTTTAAACCTCCCCTGGTGCAACTTGAAGCTATTTTCCCTTGTCCTGTCACTTTTTACTTGGGAACAGAGCGTGATCCCCACGTGGCTACAACCTCCTGTCAGGGAGCTGTAGAGAGTGACAAGGTCCTCCCTGAGTATCCTTTTCTCCAGGCTGAACACGCCCAGCTCCCTCAGCTGCTCCTCATCACTTCTGCTCCAGACCCTTCTCCAGCTCCATTGCTCTTCTCCAGACATGACTGGTATCTAAGCCCCGGAGTGATTTTCACCTAGCCAAAAATACCCTCTTCATCAAGGAGGTATAAAATCTTATTTATGTAAGAAATTAAATGCTAATCCACCACAGAGTAATTGATAGCAACTGATCTTGAGTGACTTATGCAAATAATCACTATAGACACAGCTGCCGCAGGAGGAGAAAAAAGAGTGGGATGCTTTACAACCATCTCTGCGTGATGTTTCTCATACAGCACTTGAGTAATCACACTGCCTGTGTGCAGCTACCAAGGTGAGCCATATAAATAACATTTATTTAAGTAGACAGGAGCCTCCTATATTAAACCTGAGTTGGAGGAGGGGAGCTCTGCTTCTTTTCCCCCTGCTCTGAGGTTCCGCAGTGGGGTCAAACTTTCTGCCTGGGCACAAAACTGTTTCTCAGGGAGAAGAAATTCACAGGTAAGATAAGCCCACAAATGTCAGAGCTGCAGTTGCTTTGTGCCAGAGCAGCTCCAAGGTGATCACAGTGCTTGTTGCGCTGTTGGCAGCACAGCTGGCAGTAGTGCCAGTGAGGCTGCTTTGGGAGTCTGGAGTTCTCTCACCTTTAGGCACTGTGATACGTGAGAGGAGGAGATGGCACCCCTGAGAAGCAGAAAGTCCCACTGACATATGACATGTTGCTCTGTTGCTAAGTGGGGTGTTCTTCTTGGGCACACAACAACACAACCTGGCTTTTCTGCTTTTGCTGTATGTTTTCCAGAGTGATTCATGGGACGTGAGCACAGTTGCTAAGATCAGGAAGAGGTTTGCTGGTATTTAATCTGCTCCTGTCAAGCAGCAGGGTGGTATCTCCTGGATGTAGCAGATGACAGCCTCGATGTGTCCATGAGGCAGTTTGTATATGATATTTGGAAGGTATAGCTTGTCAATTAACACCTGTCTTCATTCAGGTGGGTAAGCAGATGGTCAGTAAAGGCAAATGAAGTATACCCTAAATATGAACCTCTGAAACCTAATTCTCTGTGGCCAAAACAATCTGTATTTCAATGTGATACCTCGCAATCTGCATTTCAGTATAGATGAATAGCTACCTTAAGGCTCTTCTCTTCTCTTCTCTTCTCTTCTCTTCTCTTCTCTTCTCTTCTCTTCTCTTCTCTTCTCTTCTCTTCTCTTCTCTTCTCTTCTCTTCTCTTCTCTTCTCTTCTCTTCTCTTCTCTTCTCTTCTCTTCTCTTCTCTTCTCTTCTCTTCTCTTCTCTTCTCTTCTCTTCTCTTCTCTTCTCTTCTCTTCTCTTCTCTTCTCTTCTCTTCTCTTCTCTTCTCTTCTCTTCTCTTCTCTTCTCTTCTCTTCTCTTCTCTTCTCTTCTCTTCTCTTCTCTTCTCTTCTCTTCTCTTCTCTTCTCTTCTCTTCTCTTCTCTTCTCTTCTCTTCTCTTCTCTTCTCTTCTCTTCTCTTCTCTTCTCTTCTCTTCTCTTCTCTTCTCTTCTCTTCTCTTCTCTTCTCTTCTCTTCTCTTCTCTTCTCTTCTCTTCTCTTCTCTTCTCTTCTCTTCTCTTCTCTTCTCTTCTCTTCTCTTCTCTTCTCTTCTCTTCTCTTCTCTTCTCTTCTCTTCTCTTCTCTTCTCTTCTCTTCTCTTCTCTTCTCTTCTCTTCTCTTCTCTTCTCTTCTCTTCTCTTCTCTTCTCTTCTCTTCTCTTCTCTTCTCTTCTCTTCTCTTCTCTTCTCTTCTCTTCTCTTCTCTTCTCTTCTCTTCTCTTCTCTTCTCTTCTCTTCTCTTCTCTTCTCCTTTTGTTGTTTTTATTTTTCTCTTATATATCAACTCTTCATTCCTTAAGAAAAACACTAACTAATCCTGGTATGGCTTTGTCATAACCATGTCTACAGATGCCTGTCTCTCACATGCCCCCAAAATTCAGGTCTTCTCTGCAAGGACAGTGTGGGATAGAAGTAGATCCAGGGCACTGGAAGTGGTCAGAAGTAATCAATGGAGGTGGGGAGGTGTTCATGTAATTGGGAGGAAAATACTTGCTAGTCAAAGGTCAGTGAAGAGAGAAGTGTTCTCACAAAGTCTCAGCAGGACTCCTAAAAGGCCCTGGCGGTGTGCCCTTGTCTCCCTTGCTTTAACACTCTGTGATGAGCTTTCTCTCCTCATTTTCTGAGCTGCCCCTCCAGCATTGTCCATCTGGAGTGACAGGAGCCTGCTCTGTAATTGGCAGGGTTTGTCACTGTTGAGCAAGTGAAGAAATGGAAGATCAGCTGCTAATCTCAGCTGAGCTCAGACAAACCCAGAAAACTCCAGCTCCTACGGCAGCGTACCTGGGAGCAAAACCTGGATCACATGCGCTGTCTGAAGTTACATTGGAAAACTGTGCCCGAAATTATTTCACTTTCCAATTGTGGGAACTATAATGAATTATGAATAACAAGCTGGTGGCTCCTGTGAACAAAGAAATTCTGAAAAGTCCTCCGCTGGTTTATTGCAGCTTCCCACAGAACAGGATGAATGAGTTTGCAGCAGGAAAAGTACAGGTCTGTGTTAAAGTATTCAATTTTGTGTTGAAAACACGAAGCTGGAAGGAACAATGGTATCCTGGTAACTTGTGATCTTAATCTTTCTTACAAGATTGTAAAACTGTTTACCCTGGCAGTATCAAGTTAATGTAGCACATTCTTTCTGAATTTCTTGTTTTCCCTTTGTGTTTGCAAACTCTCTGATGTTATATACTGCTATTGTAGCCTTGTGATCCCTTCAGCAAAACAAAGATGCTAATTAAAAGTATTTTTACTACTGTGCCTAGTTGTTTTTTTTCCTTCAGTTGTTCACTCTTTGTTTTAACAATCCTATTAGCACCTAAAAAATCTGACCTAAGCGTAGTCTAATTGGGACACAATGTGAAGCCTGTGATTGCGTTTCTCTTTTCATTAGAATATTTCATTAATTGTATTTCCATTGATTTCTCCTGGAATCTGAGTATGTCTGAGAAACGGCTTTTCAGTAACCACATGGATATAGAGGTGGTGACAACTCTGCTTCTTCAGAGTGTGGTTATAATTCTCAGTGCAGTCTGTGCACTAAAATCTGCATTACCATGCTATGAAATTGTCCAACATTCAGATGATGTCACAAGCTGACAGAATGGAAAAGCTCCAAGAGGAGGATGCTGCTGCATGCTAGAAACATGTGTCCCACGGCATCAAAGCCTGACCTGAGTCTCTTGGATGCATGAACCAAATGCATCTTTGTCTTTGGATGTCTTCAGCTTTACCAGATTTCTTCACAACTCTGTGGCTGCTGAGTTTGGCCAAACCCCCAGAAGTGACAGACGAAACTCTACACAAAGATGTAAAAACCAAATAAACAAAAACTCCAACAACCAAAAAACCCAACCCGTCAGCAGATGCAGAGGTCTAGGATTACCAAATTAAATAACTAATTGAAGAGTTTTCCTTCTCTATTAAAAATTTAAATGGTTAAATGGGTACAAGTCCTAGACCCAGTGAGATCAACAGGAGTTCTTTGCTCTGAGTGTGACAAGGATGATATCACTTTATCATCTGCAGTTTCTAAGTACCCTGGGAATTGCAGATTTAGAGAGTCATTCAAGCTTGAAGGAGAGACTGCCTAAAGACCAGCTGATACCTGTCAGAGATGAAGAGACCTGTTCCCTGCCCAAGGAAGCTGCTTGTTCTGCCTTTTCTGAAACAAGCCTTGTAACATCCTGAGGTGTTGTTGTGCTTAACTCACCCAAATACAGCTCATCTTTCCAGTGGTGTATGATAAGCCAGCCCTCCCATCATCTTTTTTGCTGTTCTTTTGGCTCATTTCAGTTTGTCCCTTGTTCCTCAACCACAACATGTTACAAGGTGTCTCCTTCCCTGGAGTGACAGATCCCATTCCCTCTGTAGAAGTCCCAGTCTATTTCTAGTTTCATCCCTCCCACTTTCTCTCATGGGCAGAGAGATGAACCTCTTTGTTTGCCAGGTGCACCTTGAATACCCACTGTTTTTCTTCTTTCCACACAAAAATGCAGCCTCTTCCCTTTCTGAAGAGCAGAGCATGGATGTGGCACTGAAGGAAGTGTGGACGAGAGGTGGGTCCTGCAGCTCGTGTCAGTAAATTGTTTTGAAAGAGGGGGCACGTGTGGAGGTCATTTATGTTTACATCTCATTTCAGGAGATAGACTGCAGCTCACCTGCTCACTAATTAAAAGCAAGTAAACGTGCTGCCTGATCTTACCTAAGAGTTTTTATATAACATTTGTTACCTGTTGATGTAACTGCCCTAATGCATGCAGGGTGATTTGATGTATCGTTAGTGATGTGGAAGGACACTATGAGATTAGAACAGAGTGTTTGTTCTTTATCATCTAATCCTTATTGTTTGACTCCAGGAGGAGTACATAACATGGATGAAACCTAGCTGCGTATTTATTTTTGCCCTGCTTTATGAGGATAACTAGAATCCAGGAAAGTTTTGGTCACTAAGGATCAGGAAGGCTGGCACAAAGCACTGTTTAACTGTGGCAAAGACTCCTTGTTGAGGATTAGATCTTAGGATTCCCTTCTCTCAGCTGGAGGTGTTGGCAAGAGATGAGCTCTGATGTTACCACACAGTTTGCCAAAAAGGCCTGGCTGAGGTTGAGATTTATGGGAGCTCTTGTTTTGTCCTGGTAGGACAGGGATGAAGTCTTCCACTTTCCCTCCAGCCTTCATATGAAGAACTAGCAAAAAACCACATCTAAACAGATTTGGATATTGTTGTGGCTTTCATAATTTTTCAGCTGACTCAGAAGATGTAAAGAAGAGCTTTGGTCAAGGGAAATTACTTCCCTTGGGAAAAATAGATGGAAAAAGTAGATCTGGGTGCCGTGTGAAGAGGGACTTGTTTTTTCCTTTCAGTTCTTTGTATTAATTTTATTAATGCTTTAAATGGGGATACATTTTGTTCTCTGAACTCTGTTCTTCTGACAGTGGTGTTTGTGATATGAATATAGCAGTGAAACAGCAACTGTTCCCTGAAAGACCAGAAATCACTCTCTTCTGCAGAATGGGCAGATACTGTCACTGCCTGAATCTTGGGATAAAGCATCAGGGTAAGCTCCAGACAGCCAACACCAAAGCTTCCCCTGCTGCTCTGAAGCCTCCAAAATTGTGTTGATGTCAGAGTAAGGCAAAATAGCAGCAGGCAGAACGTGCAGTTCATTTAATTGTAGTTTCATAATGTTTTGAAGCAGTTAGGCTGTTGCTGAAGTCATGTCCCGTTTAGTGAAAATGTCTTTAGCTCACTGGCAGATCTAATTCTGCTCACTTATGCTTTGCTCCAAGGTTTGCTTTTGCACCCTTTCAGTCCAGAGAAGTGATTTGGACTGGGCTGGGACAAAAAACAAGTCCTAAGATCCTTTTTAAATCTCTGTCACAGTAAATAATGTGTATTGCTCCAAACATCAACTTGTTGCACCTTTCTCCACACACATCACTGAGCTGCACATGAAAGCAGAGCACCATCTGCCCGGAGGTTAGTGCTTGCTAGGGAGGCTGCTTTCATTTGATAAATATTTCAGTGTGTGTTTTTCCCTGTGTAACACTATTAATTCATTCCTAAGCCGGGAAGTGTTTCCAGAAGTGCGAGGTAATGGAGCGTGGTTCAGCTCCCTTTGCTGAACTGAGCCAGGGGTCCAGAGAGTCTGATTTCAATTTTCTGCTGGCAGAGGGCCTGGGTGATTTAGGAAGCAGCATAATGCATGAACTTGTGCTTGTATTGTGCCTGATACTATGATTGCTTCAATTACAGATTTGTTGATAGACCTGTGCTTGCTTGGGGTAATGCTATGCAGTTTCCATCTTTTATGAAGGTATATTAATATAAAATTGCTAGAATATAATGAGGACTGATGCCCCTGTATTTTTGTTGATCTGTAAAGTATTACACACATTTAGTGTTCTGTACAAATATGATCTGATGCTGTCTCTGTTGCTCATGGGATTTTTATTAGCTTTAAATAAGACAGTTTGGAGTTGTCATTAACAGCTTTTTGTGCCTCCTTTCCTTGGGCTGAGGTCTGTGTTTTGAGAAGCGGATCACATGGAAAATGCTGTGTCTTGTGTTCCTGTTATCTAGATACTTGGTCTCCTTTGAGAGAAGTCAGGACCTCTGCATTTGCAGGATTCTATGTTGAGGTCACTGGATGCAGACAGGACATTACAATTCTTCAGGACTTATTTTATATCAATCCCTGAGTGGCATCTCCGCAAATTTGGGCTGAACTGAGTGTTCCTATTAAGTAAAAGCAGCAGGCTGTGCTTGGGAGCCTGACCAAAACCCCACTGTTGTGAATGGCTGGGGAATGGTGAACCTGGAGGCGTGGAGCAGCATGTTGCTTTTTTATAATGCCAGCAGCACGTTTTCTTCAGCTGGGAAATCTGCTGTCATTTTCCTCTGTCTTTCTGAAAAGGTGAACATGAAGATGTGCTTTTCCTCAGGAAGGTTTGAGCCACTCGGGCCCTTGATGTGTCCACTGGCCAAAGGCAGTTTGGGGCTTAGCAAGAGCAGGGAGGTGATAAAGTGGTCAGTAAAAATAAAACAGTTAAAATACCAAACAGCAAAACATCTCACACGTGTCAAGGAGTATTTGCTCATGGCTCTCTTTCCAACTGGAAAAGAGAAAGGAGCATCCCATTTCCAAGAGAAAGGAGCATCACCACAAGGGTGGGTGAACTTAAAACAGTGCTCAAAAGGACCTCACACCTAGAAATGCAGCAGCTGTAACCACTTCTGCCCGGAGGTGCTTCCTGGGCTGCCTTGGGAGCCGCCTGCAGCTGCTGCACAACAAAATTTCTCGTTTAACATCTCATCTGTGTGTTTATAATAGAAAACATCACGGGAAATGGTAGAAGATTATTTTCTTTGTCTTGTGCTATTACTGAGCATCATCACGCGTGTACTGTTGTGGCTGACAAAGCACTTCAATTCTAAGCCTCTATTTTAAGATGCTTAGGACTACTCCAAAATAGCTGTTCTTTAGCTGAAAGTCTTCCTTTATATTCTTAGCAGAGATGTGGGTTTACTTGGAGAGTTTCAAATTCCATTTGATTTTTTTTTTTTTACATTTCTTGTGAATTTCAACAAAACCCCCTTCATCTCACCAGTATATCAAATCTATTTATTACATTGCTTTTCAAAGTATGTGCACATTTCTGTCAAAACAAAAACACATGAGACAGAAGAATCTATGTTATTGCTAATTCCAGCATTTGGAAAATGTATTGCGAACTCCACCGAAGATAGATATGTACTTTTTTCTTTTCCTTTTTATTTACCTTCTGGTTTATGTGGTTCAGATTGCTCTTGGGTTTTGTTGTCTTTAAGCTTTCATTCTACCTTCTTGAGTGCTAGAACCTTCTTTCTATTTTTGTTTAATGCTCACCTGAATTCAGCAGTGGGGTTCTTTTCCTAATTTGGGAGGTAATAAATTGAAAAATTGCCTGATTGACTCTTAATTTCCACCAAATCTTGAAAAAATACACATTAGGATTTTAAACACGTTAAAGGAATATTATATTTTCTTTTTATTGGCACGTTGTTGATAATTTAAATTAAGCTTGATTATTTTATTTTTGTCTTGCTGCTGCCCTTCACATTAAAGCACATGTTCTTGCCTCATGGTTGTAATTCAATTTGGTATTTTAATCTCAAAAATATCATGGCCAGCTTCCCAGAATTTCTGAGCACTTTGTCTTAGAATTGACCCCCTTGACATAACATCTCTAGGGGGTTCTTGCAAAGTATGAGGCTCGGATTTAGCCTTTATCCACTCCTAAATAAGATGAAATCTTCCCTTGATAAGAACCAGCCCTCGGAGGGATGCTCCTAGCAGAGTACCAGGTTTTTTTACAATTAGGGGTTGCAACAGGTCTTTTCAGGCACAAAGTCATTGATTTTCGTTAACACCGGAATAATTGCTTTGTAACTGAGTTAAGGAAGGTCTTGCCCAGGGCCGGGGGCCGGGCACCATCCCCGGGCACCGCCGCGATGCCCATCCCTGCGCCGAGCCGGCTCCGCAGAGCCGCCAGCAGCCCCTGTCGCTGCCCGCTGCCTGGCTGGTTACCATGACATTTGATCACCCGGGAGCGGGCTCCGGGAAGTCTGGCCGGGGCTTGTTCGGTGCGGGGATTTGCTGCGTTCGCCTGCGTGCGGCGGAGGAGGAGGGAGCCCCGTGGCACCGCGATGCTCGTTCCCTTCACCGCTCCTTGTTCCCCCCGAGATCAAAGAACCAGGCTACTGAATCCAGGCAGATTTGTACCGCAGATCGCTTCGCTTCCTCCTCACAGACTGTGCGCTCGTTCTTTTGGCAGCCGGTTCATAATGTATTGAGATTTCCCTTTGTGCTGCTGCACGTCTCCCGGAGCTGTGCCGACCCACGCGGTGGCCGCTGGGCTGGAGCGCGTCAATGCCGTGCCCTGCAGGACGGGTTAGGATGTCCGCGCTGCCTCCTTCACACGAGTGGGTGCTGCTTCTGCAGGGCTCCGGCTCTGATTAATTTAGCAGCTTCTCAACAGCAGCTAATTAATAATGCTCAGAGTGGCTAACCCTGCTCAGACATCTGTGCGTTGTACAGCTGTTCTTGCGGTGGCTGATTAACAGAATTAAAGGCTATACGTGGGACAACTAAAAAGATCTAGCAAAACTAGCAATATATTCTGTGATAATAATGCATCCACTGCCCAAAATGCTACTTCCTCTGGGATCTCAGCCTCTTAGATGTTTTTGGGTTGTTTTTTTTATCGTATCAGTGATGGTTTATCACTTGCCCACAGTGGATGGGCTTTCAAATGCACCATACACCTCTTGAACTTTGTTTGCTGTTTATTTGCAGCTAAAGAAATGGAAGTTGGAGTAGGCATGTGGTGTGGATGCTACAGATTTTTATCACTGCCATTTCTTTATTTTTTATCAAGGTAGCTGGATCAGAAAGAATCAGAAATATGAGATTGATCGTCATGTTAAAACCAAGTCATGAAAAATAAGACTTTTCAATTCTATAAGCTTTAAGAAATGTGCACAATGAACTTAATCTTTGTGTCTGTCTCTTTATGGCATTTCACCTTTGCAGCCACTGTCTCTTAAATACTTTAACAGAAAAACTCAGCCTATGAAAAGATGAGAAGAGCAGATAAGGTTCACAGGCAAGCCAGTGCTATTCCAGACCTCCTTACCCTCTGACAGATCAGGAGGGGCAACTGATGCTAATCTTCACCACTATCTCAAGGCACCTGGGAAAATGGAAATAACATTTTTAACATCTTAGCAGGTCATGAGCAGTAATGTCAATCACAGTACCGTGGCCTGATTCCGGTGTGGGAATTACATTCTGCCGAGCAAATGCACCCTGTTGCATTTTCAGTGATTCACTTCTTGTCTTATATGGTGTGGAGTTGCTGAGAAAAGTTATAAGAGCTGGGGCTTCCCTACTGCCAGAAATATTTTAATGGTGGATTAGGTCAATCTACAGTAACTTTTCCTCCTTGTTCGTCAGCTTATTTTACGAAAGTACTTTGAAAAGTGCAGTGCTTCATCTGAAGAGATACTCAGCCACTGAGTTACAGGGAACGACTTCAAAAGCCTGTGTGTTGGGCATGACTGAGGCCTCTGATGGCTTACCAGATGCTGGTGAGCTCTTGAAGACTCTACATGTATTAAAAGTCTCTTTTCAAAAAATTTCCATCTCTCTGTTGTGAGCAGTTAGTGTGGCAATGTTAGAGAGAACAGGGTGGTAGAACTTTCTGTACAGGGTAAGTAAAATAGGATAGGAAAAGGGAAATTCCTGCAACTGGTAGTACTGAAATTATCCAAGGCTGCTGGTTTTACTGCTTCTAAAGAGTAGAGGTGAAGAAAGGCATAATGGGGAAATGTTTAAAAAGCGCTTAGCAGAGATAGAGCATTTTATCAAAAAAGGAGGGGTTTTGTGTTGGGTCTTTTTCACATCAGAAATGTTTTCCTGCATATTGCTGAAATGAAATGGCTCTCAAGGTAACTAAATGTGTCTGAGTAGGTTCCAGTGACTCTTGGGCAATGGGAGCACTCAATAACAAGAGAGGAAAAAAAACATGTCTAATATGATCTGTTGAACTGGAGCATTTTAATGAGAGCTGAGTTCTGAAGGAACCAGGTGTTATTTTGCTCCTGGCAGCAACTGAATCTTCACAGGTTTTTCATGACATCACATCTTTTCCGTGTCTTAACCAGTGACTCATCCTGCTTGCCTGTTTGTTCCTATTTCTAGCTGCCAGCAGGAAACACTAAGCTTAATGTTAACATTCTCTTATTAATGACACATCCCAGTCTGCCCAAGGTCCCTCTCCTTGTGGTACCTGGTGGGTGGGTTGTTTTTTTCCCCTTCCTCTTTCCCAAGGTGACTTCTGTTTATCTGATTCTTGGTGGCTTCCACTCCAAAGCCCACTTTTGCAAAGGCAATGTGTGTGTGTGTGAACGTAACATCCCCCTATAACCACGGGGCTGGGAAGTGGATTATCCTGTCTCCGGGGCTGACCCAACTCCAAACAAGGTGCAAAAAGCCATGGTGTAGGTGTTACAACGTGACATTTAACAGCAGGGAAGAAGAAGTCATTCCTTCACTAGGTCCGATGAAGTCCCAAATTGTGGTGGGTGCTGGTTATTGGGGTGGACATAGCCCCTGTTCTGACTCTGAGCAGCCTAAGCAATGACGATGCCAAGTACATGCAGCTTGTAGATGTTGCCAGTAGCTGGACAATAAGCAATTCTTATTCTTGCTTGTTATTCTTCTTTAAAAAAACCAAAACCCATGGAAATCACACCATAATCCTTTAAAAAACTGAAATGTTTATTTCTTTAGAGGGTGTTTGTCACATACGTGCTAGAAAAGTCATGGTGCTAAGGGGATTAAATTCAGTACAGATTAGATGTTTCAGTGACATTTTATTTGGAACAAAGAACTTGTGGCTGGAAATCCTCACTGGAAGAAGGATGGTTCGGAATCAGGGATTCTGATTTTTCAGACCTGCAGCAAAGAGCATCTGTCATGACTGAAGAACTCAAATATGTTTCCTGTGTTAGTACCTTGCAGTTTCTGCTGAGACAGCCAAGTAAATTTAAGAAAAGCTGATTGTACTCCTATTGTGAATGTTTGCGTGATGGATCTTGAGACTAGAGGGCATCTGCACACAATGCAAATGCATTTAGGTCTTTTTCTTCTGTGATAAACACTGAATTTCGATTGCTCATTAATGCAAAACCTTCGAATTTTTGTTTCAAGCTACCCGCTAATGATTCTGTGGGTGTTTTTAATTGTTTGCATAAAGGACAGGCACACATGTAAGCTGCAGAAGAACAGGGCTGTTAGCACACTGGTGTAAATACACCTCACAGAGACCCCTCTGTGCCTGCTTACAGCCAAGCTCTCTGATTCCTCTTCAGGGACAGCCTAGCAGGTTCCTGGATGCTGGGGGCTCAGGCTATTCCTCCCAGGCATTTGGCTAGACTGTTAATTAGTGCTACATCACCTTTCTGCTGATCCCTGCCTGTGCCTCGTGTACTTGTCTTCTAATGAGTTTGTGGTCTACCTGGAAATCTTGCAAACAACTTGGCAGGAGGGGAGCAATTTCTGTCAGTTGTTTTCTCCTTCTTTAGATAAACAACTTGAACTTAAAAACCTGAAATAACTAATTACCTGGGCTTTGTGGTGTTTTAAACTGGGGGAAGGACAACTGTTGTCAATGCTGAAGAAAGTGAGCTCAGATTTTGCAGTTTGTTTTATTTTATTTATGCTGAGGCATCTGTGTGTGTGGGGGGGGGTGTGCACTTAAGCTCTCATGGTGTGAGTCGAGAAAATTACGCCAGTTTATCGCTGTCTAAGAAGCTAATGTAACCTGAGGAAAAAAGTAATTTCAGGGTGATAGTACAGCAACTGAAATGCAGTTGGAGAAATGCCACTATAAAGCTGTGAGGGGAGATGACATGCTCTGTACCTGTGCAGTAAAACAGAGTGAGGAAGCCATCAGTGACTCGCGAAGAGATGAATCATCTCTGCATCGTAGCAGCACATGGCTACCAGGGCAGGGGTGTGAACAAACTTTATATGCCATGAGATACAGGATGCCTTTCCCTCACACACACTCCCGCTGATAATCTCAGAAGGCAGGCACATAAGTATATCCTAGTGAATATGCAAATTTCTAATGATTTCAGTGCACTGCCCACCATAGGACAGGTTATGACTGAGCAAATGCATGTTACGCTTTGGGGTTCTGTACCTCCTGCACCCCATCTCTCACTAAGGTATAAATTGGGGCCCATCCCCACACACAGGGGGATCACAGACAGAATACTGAAATCAACAAACCAGATTGGCTAAATTCCAGAGCTTGCAGGCAATAGCAGAATTTGGCTTTTTCAGTCCAGTTCCTCACTGAACCGAGGCACTGAGGTGGTATCAGGGTAGGTTTTGGAAGTCACCCTGAGTGTCCCTTGAGGGTGCTTCCCAGGACAGTCCCCAGAGCTGAGTCCTTGCTCTGAGCCATTGTCAAAATTAATTTCTTTCCAAATTATTCTGCATGTGACTTGACAATGTGTCTTGCAGTCACTTACTGCCTAGTCACAGCCTCATGCCCTAAGCCAGAGTGAGCACTGGTTAAACACAGAGGAGAAAATAGGAGATGAGGTTTGGAAGGCAGAAGAAGCTGTGAATGCAGGTATCAAACAATAATGCTGTGAGCATGAGACGTGGAGAAGCCTGACTTCCTACGGATTTGTTTGGTTTTGTTGGTTGCAGAATCTCTGAAGTTACTAATACTGATTTAGGGCCTTCTCCTAATGAGACACAAAGAAAGCCTCTCATGTGAATCCTTTGGTGTTGGGAAAAGATAATCACTGGACTTCAGCTTTTTTCACAGCTACGGTATGCTTGAGGTCTCTCTTTATCTTACCGACTACTTTTTGTGACATATGTAAAAACATTTGAACACATTTTCCCTCAGCAAAATTTGATCAAAAGTGCCTATGTGGAGACTGATGTTTTAATAAGCCTCATGTCTTTAGGAAATCAGGCTAAAATAAAGCAACTATCATCTCTCTGAATAAAAGAACAATACTGTTACTGCTGAGACCTTCCTTGCTTGAAGAAATACAGTTAGGATCTAGTTGTCATGGCTGGTTTAGCTGTTCAGCAGCTAAGGGGGGGATGTGGTGTCAGTGAGTGTGAGAGTGCTGTGTGATGGATTTATCGCTGGCAGGAAAAGAAATGGTCACTCAGGCTGCAGGGTGGAGCCCACCTCATTCCGATATTCCCACCTCTGACCTGTTGTCAGGAGGGAACAGAACAATTCCTCAGCCAGTGTGCAATGCTTCATCGTGATCAGCCAATGGGCTACCCCATCTTGAAATAAATGCACAAGTTTAAGGGAGAAAATCACGTATTTTCCCAGAGAACTGGTGGAGAAACAGCAAGATTCCTGCTGCACAGCCTCTCCACTGGGAAATTCACAGTATGTTACAGCTGTGGATAGTCTCACAGTAGTGCAATAGCAGAGCCTTTTAAGGAAGCTGTAGGGAGCTTATTTACAAGCGCTGTCCTCCTACAGAGAGGCTCTGTGATGTTCTGGTGCAGAACAACAGGCGGCCACAGACTGGCTGCTGTGTGTTCTGCAAGGGCCAACGCTGTCTCTTGCATGCAGCAAAAACAAATGTATGGGAATGATGGGCAGGATGATTTTAAAGCTGAGTTTCCCACCCACTGTCTCCTGGGGATGTGGTGATGTGCTGTGTCTGATCTCTACTCCTGCAAGAGTGCTGTACGTGGATTTATTTTACTCTTCCAACTAGTTACATGGTTGTTAAGTCCTTTAGGGTCTTTTTCTTTAGAACTGTAATCACATTTTAAACCAGTGGCAGCAAATGCTTTCTTCTAAAACTCAACTAAGAGATGGTTCATTTTAGAACTAACCCATCACAGTAACTATAAGGTGACACCTCATACTGAGCACACACTTTGAAGGCAATGCCTTTGGCTCCCTGCAGCTGTTTCACAGAGCTGCCATTTGCCAAAAGAATGATGAAATATGTTCAAAAGACAGACGCCTTCCGAGTGAGAGAGACAATCAGCACACGACTTCTCTCCTTGGTTCAGAAGGCAGGTCTGGAGGGAATGGATTGGGCTATAGGACTGCTGTTCTGGTGTAGAAATATTCCTCAGTTTAAAAATAGGCTTGGAAAATGTAAAGGAAAAGTGCTATTGGCTTCCAACAGATGGTAGTTGACATGTTTTCTAGCTGTCACAAGTCTTTCAAAATTCTCCTGTTGCATATGCCAGAGTTTCACCTTTGTGCTGCCCAGCTGAATGCAGAAATGACAACTGCAGGTGGAGGAACTCTGCAGGAACTCTCTGGGTAAACAGAATTAAGATGAACCAACAGAAGAGGACTAATAGGTCTCAAATTAGTATGTGCACCTCAGACTCTGTGATTGGGATATTCCACATTAAATTCACTTTGTATAATAATGTTTATTGCAACAAATCTTTAATTTTTGTCTCTAACCCGAGGCAAGAAAGGAGTCACCGGCAGCATCTACCTCAAAGACATTTTCCTGCCCGTGACACTGAATTGCAACACGTAAATGTTTTCTGCCTGGTACAGTCCTGGACTGGTTATTTTGCCTCTGCTTTGAAGTGTCAGCTTTCAGTGAACTCTGCTAACTTTTTATTATTGCACTGGGGCTGAGGCAGAGAAGAGCAATTAAAGGGTTGACATCTTTGGTATTTTTTTAATAGTACATGTGTCAAAATGCATTTAACAAATCATGGTTGATGCAAAAGCCTAATTAACTCTAAAATGTAAGTAGCATTCATTTCACTTGGGAGCAACTGAGAAGTTTAAAATGTATAATAACAAAAAGTGGTTGCCTGATTTTTTATATAGGAGCTAATTACAACTCTTGCTTCTGAGAACTGAAGTCTTAAAGCCTAAATGTTCCTTTCTGTTGCAGGATACAGCTGGACAAGAAAGATACAGGACCATCACTACAGCCTACTACCGAGGAGCCATGGGCTTTGTCCTCATGTATGATATCACCAGTGAAGACTCCTTCAATGCTGTGCAGGACTGGTAGGAAATACTGAAATACTGTTGCTGTTGTTGTTGGGTTTGTCTGGGTTTTGGCCAATTTTCTCCCCACATTTGTTTGTTGAGAACATGAGACATCCCACCCTGCATAGTGCTTTGTATCACCGTGTTCTTTCCTCTTCCTCTAAATAATTTGATTTATAAATGTTCCTTAGAAAAGGTTCTACAGCTTCACTTTATTAAAAGGTTGTAATTCAAATATTGTAGCATACTATAGCACTTTTTGCTTTTAAAAGTATCAATTTATTGTAAAGAAATTAATCCTTTAATGCTTTTTTGGGCTTATGAGGTTTCTGGCTATGCTGCTAAAAATACAGATTAACAGTGGTTGTTCAATCACATCTCAGGGATTTGGGAAAAGGCTGTGTTTATCCTCAGTAGTGCCCTGTGACTCCACTCAAATGCCTTGCAATCATTTCTGCTGGTTACCTGGTTGCTTTTTACTGCAGATAAGAATGGCCACCGTGCAAAGAAGGGCACTGCAGTGGTTAACGCGCTCTCCTGAGTCAGACTGATTTGCAGTGATCTCAGTGACCTACTGGGAGCATGTGACATCCTGGCTGTGGCACTGACTCTAGCATCTGCCTCAGCCTGGCTTTCTGTTGAACACCTATTCTGTATCCCCCAAGCTAGGCTGTAACTCAAAAGCTGCAACAACGTGGTTTGTTGTTTCAAGTGATTTGTCTTCTCTCCAAAGCTGCCCAGTTTTTGTTCTCTCTGTTCACTAAAGCAGTTGGTCATGATGGTCACATTCAAGATGCAGTCTCCACCTTCAGCCCCCATCCCCAGTACCACAACACCACATGAACTGCAGCCCCATCCTGAGCAGCCCTTCAGCAGCTTGTGCTAGAGGAATACATTCTTTTCTTGTTAGAAACACAAACCCAGAGGTTTTGCCAAAACCAGTTTTGTCCATCAAGTTTCGCTCACCAAGCTGAGATGAAGCTTTTTCTGCACAGGGATGTTTTCCATAGGAGTGCAGGCATGTGAACTGGGGCAGTATCTTTCACTAAACTATAAATATTTCCAACTTGGTTCCCTGATGAAACAAGATCCATGTGACCACACCGTTCATCTACCTGTCTGTTTGTTGGTTCTGCTCTAGCAGGTTTTAAGTTAGCCAAAAATTACCAAATCTCAGTCTCTGAGCTGCTACTATTCTAAAGTTTGCAGAGGTGAAGTTTAACCTGAAGCTTTATATTGGAAGTAGTCTAAGGTCTGTTCCATCAAAGGCACTGGTGTGAGAGTAAGAACTGGGAAAGGTCAGCTTCGTTTGTTTGACTTCACCTTCTCCTGTGCCACGGGAGCTGCAGGAATATCTTTGCTAAGAGCACCTTGTCAGCCAAAGGACAGAGGTGAACCATATGTGTGTTTTTTCTCTTTATTTCAGGAATCTTTCCAACCAGCTTTAAGGTTCTGAGCCCAAATGAGGTAGTGGGTTGGATAAAAAGGGCCTATTTCCTTCCTTCCTGAAGCTTGTCCACAGGAGAGGACATGAGGGCTGCAGCCAAGCCAGCATCTCTGGGCCAGCAGAGTCCTCTAGTGGCTATTGCAGCTGGGACATGGTGGTTCCCCAGTCTGCAAAATTGCTTTCTAAACTTCCAAAGGCACAAGAAATGGAACAAAAATCTTTTGGCTGGTGCTGGTGCTGCTCTATCAGTGTATGCCATTTTCTAGCATAGCAAGTAGGATTTTGGGGTTTTTTTTTTCCTCCCACCATTCTGCATGATACAGTTATGATTAAAAAAACTTATTACACTGATACGGTCCTCAGTCAGGAACTGACTCTCCATAGAAAATGAACATGTCTACTACTTCTTCTTCTTAATCTCCATCTCTGGTTTATTGGCACATGACTGTTTTAACAGCCCTGACTAGGCCACAAGGGAAATGA
This sequence comes from Gymnorhina tibicen, assembly GCA_013399875.1. Lineage (NCBI taxonomy): Eukaryota > Metazoa > Chordata > Aves > Passeriformes > Artamidae > Gymnorhina > Gymnorhina tibicen. The sequence goes on from VXAZ01007995.1 coordinate 1,190,328, forward strand.
GAATATCTCTCCCAGTCTGCTAAATGATTTCTTCCCTGGGAGATCTTTTACCCTCACTCTTCTTATGGGAGGATGTCCCAAAGAGGATCCTGGTTTGCTTTGTGTCACTCAGACCTCTCCTAAACCAAGTAAAGGCACTTTCTCTCCTGAGTGAGAGGATCATGGCTGTCGTATTTAGACAAACTCTCCAAGGAGAATATGAATGCAATGCAGAGTCTTTCCTTCATTCACATTAATCACCCCAATTAAAGATGATCATCATCTTAAAACCACTGAGAAAGAGACACAATTTAAATGCATTTGGGAATACCTGGAACATGACTTGTTCTCTTGTTTACTGGAAAATGTACAATAGATTGTATGAGAAGCCTTAAAATATTAAGCCTGAGTGATTTGCCCTTACTGCAGTATGGCAAGAGTTCAGTCAGGTTATTTTACAAGAAAAAATATAAATAGGCAAACACAAAGATGGGTTTTAACTGATATTTGAAAATAAGTAATTATTTCATTTGAATATGTCTTTCCTGTAGGGTGAGTGAAAGGGTTAAAGGAGCTTTCATAGCTTGCAGCTCAATTTCTAGAATTTTTTTTTAGTAGTCTTCTTTGACAGCTGTTACTTGATGTTGTGTTGATAGTTCTGTGTGTAGATAAATCAGTTGTTTATACCTCATTTGAAACTGCAATGGAACTAAAATATACTCAGTACTTGAAACTGTAAAGTAAATAGAAAATATTATGGAAGCTCTGCTTTGGACAATCTAGACAATTTCATAGAAGGGAAATAAAAATTGGTAAAATTTAACTTATATCTAAGTGACAGCTGGGTTCACAAACCATCAGCTTTATTTATCTTTAACCCACACTGAGTTGTTGATACCTCCATGTAACTGTGAACCTGAGACTATTTTTCTTCTAAGCATGAAGCACCAAGTTTGTGCTTTATTGTTAATTTGGGGAATTCAGCACAAACAAGGCACAGCATTTTATTGTGTCACAGAAATATGTTTCTCCCAGTGTGTATATTGGGCTGCCCTGATAGTTGTTGAAACAGTTCCATCACACAAGCCTTGCTATTTATTCATTTATCTTTCCAAAAGCATCTGGAAAATTTCTGCCCTTCTTTTTGTATGGACATCAGGGTTTCTTTTATACAGTTTATGTATAGTTATATTCTTTTTATATAGTTCTTCATAACTTTTTTGGTTGGTTGTTTTTTATTCGTAAGAAGAATAAAGATTGGTGTTCTGTAAGAAGTTTTCCACTAAATTGTACAAAACAGGGAGAAACATGCATTTCTCTGGGAGATCCTTCATGCTGTTTGCTTCTTTTTCATTTTCTAAGTAATTCTGTTTAAATAGTTAAGATTTATGTCCCCATGTAATGCCAGGGGCTGAAATGAATCCAGAGGCTGAACTGTGAATCAGAAGAGGAGCCTGCTTTTAGTTGTTTTAAATTGAACCTGGGGAGACTTTATTTCTCTCTATTGCTTATGGAGAGAGACTGGGGAGACTTCATCTTCCTGGGCTTCTGGCTGATTTCTGCAGTCACCCCCTTCTCTGATGAGCCTTGAGAAACCCCAGAGTCCCACAAAAACTCATCACAGATTTGTATTAGCTCTCATGGGGCTTGTCTACATGGAGGCACTCAAAAGGGTGACACTGGAGGAGCTAAAATTGGGATTGGAGTGAGTGCCTTTCCAGGAGGACACTAGGGAGAGTAAGAAGTTTCACTTTGTTTATTTTTGCATGTTGCACTGCGGGCCTGGGCTTGGGTGAGGTTCCTGTTCCCCAGGGCAGGCCAAGCAGGCAGCCTCTTCAAGGCAAGCTGCACAGTGAAATGACCCCCTTTTCCCAGTTATCTGTGGAGTAACACAGCTGGCTGCTTTCCATGGAAGAAAGCAAGTGAGCAACTCAAACTAATTAAAAATTGTCATCAGTAGATCAGAGCTGGAGGCTGCTGCTAATTCAAAAGAGAAGGAATCAAGTGCTTTATTGTTAAGGGAGTTCAAGGAAACTTACAGGGAAGTAAAGTTTGAGGGGACTTCTGGCTCTTCTGGGAAGTGGCAGATTTGCCTGAAACTGTAGTGTCCTGCCTGGAGCGGTGGTGAGCAGGGGCAAAGAGTGGGAAGGTGAGTTAGGGAATGGAGGAGGATGGAGGAGAGGAGTATATGGCTTCTGGCAGTGCAGCCTAATTACCCTTGGGAAGGAGGGAGCCTTAAAAGATAGAGCTGACTTGGTGAAGATAAAATAGGTTGTGTGGGTCTGAAAAGATGGATGAAAGTGAATGCTACTGAGCTAATAGTGTTCTGCTGCTGGCTCTGGGACACCTCACCAAGGATGGTGGGACAGGACTGGCCCCTCAGGATATATTAAAAAAAAAATTCTGTTTTGTCACGGAAAAACTAAAAAGGCTAAATGTAGGGTCAGAGTCCTGGGATCCACAGTGAGCTCCACTCCAGTTTCAGCACATGAGCCACAGAAAGCTTTAGAGGCTCCAAGTTCACCCGAGTGCTCCTGCCTGAGCTCCCATGCACTGCACCCCTGTGCCGCTGAAGTTGCGCTGGTCTGTCATTGCAGCTGCTCTGTCCTGCCTCAGGTACCCCTTAGTCCTGCTGGGTTCAAGAATTAGCTCACAGAGCCTTGCTTTGATCTCATATTTTCCCCATTTGGTAAATTTCTGCTTCTGCTTTTCAGTTGGTTCCATGTTTCTATGTGATTTTCAGTTTCCAGGAAGTTTTCCTGTTCAAGCAAAGACAACTTGACGCTTCCATCTGTTTTTATGGTGTTCCTAAAACCCTGCAGCAAAATGCGCTGCAGAAAAGGAGAGAATTATTGTTGTTCTGTCTTATATAAGAAGTTGTAAATCCAGCATGAAGTGTGCATGTACTATATGCCTTTCTCTGGGACAATATCCTTAAGAGCTGTAATTGATTGTTGTTCCTCTGACAGATGACAGCTGAAGGAGAATAAGCTTTACAAAAAAAGCTTTTTTGTCCCTAATCTACAAAAATTACTCAATTCAGTTTTTTATCTGGATCTCATGATCTTTGAAACATTTGCAAAGTCTCAACAAGAAACTTTATTGTCACACAAAGTTAAAGAGCAGTAAAACAGAACAGTGCTGTGAGTTACACAGTCTGCATTCTTGCTTTGTGTGTAAGCCTGGTCATTTGTCTTTGGACCAACACACAGCCTGGGGATGTTGATACTGCCATTAATGGTACTTGTTTTCATATTTAATATAGGATTGTATTTTGGCACAGCTGATGGAATGTAACCATCTCTTTTGACCTGCTGTAGGGCCACACAAATCAAGACTTACTCCTGGGACAATGCACAGGTGATCCTGGTTGGAAACAAATGTGACATGGAGGATGACAGGATTGTTCCCGTGGAGAAGGGGAAACATCTGGCAGATCAGCTGGGTACATGAAAAGCTTTTCTTTCTACGTTTTTTCCTCTGCTTGTTTATACTGTGTTCCTTTCATTTTGTACAGTAAGTCCTTCCAGCAGTAATACTTCAATAATGGTCTCACCACTAAGAAGTGAAATATATTCTAGTTTCATATTTTATTTGTTTCGTGCTCATTAGGCCAAAAATACCTGGTAGAATAATTGTAGTGTTGCTGTATCTATAAAGGTGATGTCTAGGGGTGGAAGGAAGATAAAGTTTATCTGGAGAGAAAAGCTTTTATTAGCTCAGCAGAATGAGAAGAGAAAAGGTTTTCATAAACATAATTCTGTCTCCGGGTCTCCAAGTACCATGTACTCATTGCAAATCAATGCAAACATTGATTTTTGTTGAAGCTTTTTTTTTTAACTAAACAATGAAAAGAAAAAGAAGTTTATATATCACAACTGTGGAATTGAGTAAAACATATTTTAAAAATGTACTACACTTCTCTATCCAGGTAAGAAAATGCCATTGTGTTGTTGATGTGGGATAGAAAAAGCAAAACAGTTCCGTTGAGAGGAAGCTGGGATCGCAATGAAAATTTTATAAAGAAGAGCAAAGTAAACTCATACTAGTTTATAATTTTTTAATAATTTTTCATTATCTATTATAGCACATTTGATATTTTTAATATGAAATCATGGCTCTGTGTTAAGATTTAACTATACTGCTGTCTTCTGTTAAAGAATTCAAAGTAGCAAGTAAATCCTGTTAAAATTTCATTCAGGTAACAGTGGAGACCCTTACAGTGGGCATAAATATTTGCTTAGCTTGTAAGAGTAGAGATTGTTACCAGACCCAAAGGATAATCACCTTTATCCTCAATTTATAAAATCCTGTGTTGTCTTCAATCCTTAAGCAGTAATTGGAGGGTGCATAATAAACTGTTAAATTGGGGGTACTGGAGTCCCAGGACACACTGCATACATTGGTGTAGTTTAAAGTGTGGCCTTGAAAGTGTAAATTCTACACATGGCACACGCAAAGGGGTCCCATTCATGGCTGGAGCCTTGAGGCACTGCCATCATTAAACAAATAACAAGCAAATATCAAATGAGATCCATTGTTATTATTGTAATAGTAAATCTTGACATGTCGGACTGGCAAAGCAAAGAAAGACATGGTTAGTTTGTAAAATCAGTTATGGGCTCTTTCTTACCCATCAGAATTTAATTTGCTTTTGAAAATATGAATGAGAATAAACTTGGTTCCTGGCTCGCAGACTCTCAGAAAGGTGGATGCATGTGTGTCCACCTGTTTCACAGGAATAATTACACTGCTAGTAATTGAAAATTTGTCCAGACCAGTGTAGCAGCAAGTGGAGAGGTTTTTTTGAACTCCCACTCCAATTTGGATTTCTAATGTTTTTTTCTCCTCTCAAAATTCATCTATTTGTTTCAATACAAACTTGGCATCTAGAATCTGAATCCTTTATGTGTGGGACACGTCAAATCACACACGCAGAGGGTTACCATAGCAACTGATTTCATCAGTAGGAAACTGCTTCACAGAAGAATCCCTAGTGCTGCCCCGACCTGGTGCTTGTCCAGCTCACCCTGGAGGAACCACCCCAGTGCAGAGCAGCCCAACAGCTGATCATGCCTTTGGGAAGTGCTGTCCCAGCCCTGCTCTTCTGTAACCTCCCAACTTCCAAAACAGTCTTTTTAAAAGAACTGAAAAATAGATCTGATTTTATCAGATCACTTTTTCATGATAGTAACTAAGCTAATGTGTACAGCATTATATGGAATTATTTTGTGAGTTAGGTGGGAGGAATCTCTTTAATTGGCTATTGACTGCTTAAAGTGCTAATGTTCATTATAATGATTCACATGAAGGTTATCCCTCAGCACGTTTACCTAAGTTTGCATAGTGACATTAACATCATTGAAATAATTCCCTAATCAGATTAAGAAATTGTTGTTGGCCTGAATGTGAACCGAACCAAAGCAGATTGGTTTAGCAGAAGCTAAGCCAGTGTTGGACTTACAGATATATAAGTGCAGTTCTCTGATTTCCTATGCTTTTTATATACATTTTTATTCATCATCAAAACAGCAAGTGGGGCAGACAGAACCCTCGTGTGATGCAGGGCAGCCCTCCCTGTTAGCTAACAAGGCAAAGTCTCCACCATCACTTCACCCCTTGGCCCATGAATCTTAAAAAGGGTTTGAATGGGGTGGATACCTACTTATCTCACATATCGAGGTGATTCAGCCTGCTAGCAGTGGCAGACTAATCAGTTAAGACAAATTTTCTCTTTGTTTGTGGCAGAATCAGTGGAAACTGATGCAATGCAGAATATCCCCAGAATGAAGCAGGACAGAACGGAGCTTATTGCAGAATAAACTCTCGGTGGTGCCTCAGCTCTTGCTGCTGGCAATTTAATAACCTGACAGAACAGAAGCAACAGCCTGGTTGGCCCTTGAGGCCCCTGGGGTGAGGGAGATAAGGAAATGCTTCACAGTTCAGGACACTCCTGCTGCTGAGGCAGTGCCCGGGCTGTCTGTCACAGGCTCCTTCTCCCCTAGTGCCGGGTGGCAGCGGGAAGCAGCCCGAGGAGCTGGTGCCATCCCCTCCTTGGCGTAACTCCAGCCTTGCTGGTCTGGCTTTTTAATCAGAAAGGGTCAGTGTTTGAGGCTCAAGGAGCATTTTGCTCTGAGCACAGAAGTTGGTCAGCAGAAGGAAAGCAACCACGATCTTCCTTCTCGTTCTGGCCTCTGCTCTTGCCAGAGGGCAGCAGGGGTTGGTAGAACCTGGCCCTCGGCAGGGCTGTGAGGAGCCCAGGGGGGTTTCCCACACCTTGCTGCTGGTGGCACATCACCAGCTGCAGCCCAGGGGACCTGCACTGATGGAAGGGGCAGAATTGACTCCCTTCCCCTAGGTTTACTCTGATCTGCAGATATGCTTAACAGCGTGATGGGAAGGATCTCTTTATCCTGTTCACTCTTAATGAAGCTTGATAAATTTTAAAAGTATTTCTGCTCACTATTCTGAGATTGTGGGAATCAACCGACCTTAAGGATTATCTGATGTCTTGTTTTCTTTTGGTAAATCCTGAAAAAAATGGTATTTTAAAAACCATCATGATCATCAGTCTCTACTGATACTTTCTGGTCACTTTTTCCCCAGGTTTTGACTATTTTGAAGCCAGTGCCAAAGAAAACATCAACGTGAGGCAGGTGTTTGAGCGTCTGGTGGATATAATCTGTGAGAAGATGTCGGAGAGCATAGAATCAGACAATTCCAGGGGCACTTCTGGAAGGAGCATGCGGCTCACAGACAACCCCCCCCCTTCACAGCAGAACTGCTCGTGCTAGTGACCTTTCACACTGAGAAATGTCCTTCTCCCCTGATTAAATTCTATCTTTTCATTTGTGGTGGTGCGTTATCATGTAGTCCAAAGGCAGAAGTGTCTGTTGTAGGAAACTGGTATGTTTGTTTAATGTGCTGGAGTGTTAATATTATGTATTTCCTCATCCGATAATTTAATAATCTGAAAAAATATTGTAAGTGCACCTCGTGTGAATGTGAGTTACACTGAAGAAAAATAATTGTGTAGTGATGCAAATGTTATTTCTACAGAGAATGTTGCATTTTTTAATTATAAATTCCTCTATTGCAGAAAGAGTTTTTTTGTCAAGAACAGCAGGAAGCACAAAAACCAATTAGAAGGGACCAGGTCTAAGAGAAAAAAGTGGAAAATCTCTTACAAAGCAAGAATATGCTTTTTTTTAAACATAAAACAAACAAAAAAAATCAGTCCCCAGATATTTTGAGAATTGTTGCTGTCCTCCAGACATGGACCTCAGTTTTTCTGTAGGATGGAGCAGAAAGCAGAGCATTTCTGTCTGACAGTGTGAGGTCCTCCAGAGTGTGAGGAGGAAGGGGGTTGGATTTTGTGTCAAGTCTCTAAACAGATGAAGAACACAGGGAGGAATCAAAGCTACCGGGCTGGGGAGGAGGAGGAGGAGGCCTTGCAGCCATCCCTGTATTTCCCTGTGCTTTGGCTGGTGCTAAGTGAAGGAGTGAGAGCCCTTCCAGGGGCTGCCCTTGCCTCCAAACTTCTCCCCACAGCTTGCAGAGTGCTGGGGGTGTTGCTGTGTTCGGCACATTCCTGTCCCTAATCCTCTCTTCCCAGGATCTGACTGCCCTGCAGCCTTGCCCCTGTATCCTGTAGTTTCACCCCTCCAGGTCTGGATCTTCTCTCATCAACTACTTGCTGGTGGATTTGTTGCATGGTGAAGGAAAGGGGGAGCTGGCTGCTGCATGCTTAGTTGGAGGCAAAAACATGTAAGACATGGAATTGCACTGTCTCAGAGAGATAAAAATATCAGGAGCCAAAATGTGAGTGTTGGCAGGCATAATTTGTGCCCATATTATTAGAATTTCTTTCTGCATTTTGTTGTTGATTTATTTTTTAAATCTTGTTCTAGATGGGCATGTGTGTGGGGATAGATTTTCTGGTATCAGATTCAACCACAAAGTATAATTTAAGATAAAGAAGAGTGATTAATAAAACACAACTGCAAATGAAACATGGCAAAGACATCCTGTTACTCTGTGAATTTTTTGTGGCATCATGCTTTGAAGGGAGGAAAAAATTTTAAATTAGGTGGATATGGAGAAAAGTTGACTGTCTTAAGGGGAAAATTCTGGAAAGTTTTATGGCTTTACCTTTGATCTGTGATCTCCTCTGACTGAGGGGACTTCCTGATGTCAGGAATGGGAGTCAATTGCCTGCCCTCTGTCCTGTAACGTGCTGGATCATGACACCAGTGAGTGCTTTTGTAATTTCCTTCTGTCGTGTCTCAAAGTGTACTAGCTCTAAGAAAAAAAGCACAAAATTCTGGACAAAAATGCAACTCTTTTGGGGTGGTTTGAGCTCATTGTGCTAAAGGCTTGATCCCTCTGTTTGTGTGTCGCTTTCGGGAATCTTTGCTGTGACGTGTTCTGGGCGTGTGTGATCTTGTCCTGAGAGTGTGATTTGTGCAGTGCTGGGATTGTGGTTGTTGTATCTAAACCCCTGAAACTGCAAAATAAAGAGAAGTGTACTCACTGGGTGTGGCCAGAGAGTTTCTGTCAGCTGCATTTCTTGCGTTAGGAATCCCACGCGTGTGTGAAGGAGAAATCTTTTTAATGCTTTAAGAACACATCAAACGACAGTGATCTTTCTTTGACAGGGTGATGGTCTTTGAACCCAGCAATCTGGAATCACTACGTAGGTTTAGAACAGTGAAGAGAAGGGTTATTTGGCCCATAAATGTATAGTGTTGTGTTCTAATTGTAGAAGAAGCAGGTTTTAGGCAACTTGTATAACTAGCAATAAAATAAAAAAATTCCACATCAGATTCTGAGCTGTGCAGATGTAACTTAGTACCTCAATGCAAATAAAGATTTGTCAGCTCAGCAGGTCACTGGCAAAAGAAAATGGATTCAGCAGAAATGGAATTTCAATTATTTTCTTTCACTTACTCCTTTTTTTTTTTTCCTAGCAAAAGAGACTTTACCCTTTTCTACCCAATATATAATTGTGTTTCACTGTGTTCTCGTCAAGTCAGATGGGCTTCTTTAAAGTAGAATACAAGTACATTTCAGGCCCCTCAAGCTCGGATGGACAGAATTGCTTTTCACAGGACAAGCCAGCAAGTAGCTACACGGCAGTCTGAAGAAAAGAGGGTTGGGAATTCTACCCTGCCTTATATTGCATACATGGAGAAGCCTAATATTTTTTTCAGAAGTCCTGCAGAGTTTATTTCAAATAAGGAATCAAATCATCACAGGCAACTGATACATCTCTGCATTAATACATATTTTGTGTATCTCATCATCTTAGGTTTGCTGTGAAGGTGTACAGGGAAAGCCTTTTGCCTTAAATGGCCTGCAGCTGGTTTCAGTATCAGCAGTGAGTCAGTAGTTATTGTTACTTGTATTAACTTGTAAGAGGAATGGCAGAATGTGAGATGGTGATTTGTCAGGGCAAGAGAAATAAATCTGCTTGCACTGAAGGGAAACTCGAAATTTGTGATGTGGGCTTGTAGAGAGCCTTCCATTTGACTGGCAGCGGCCCAGGATAGTTGTGTTGCTACAACAGCCTGGCTACAAGGTAAAAAAGGGGCACTAGAGTGTGAAAAGAAAGAGGTGACAGCTCCTCACAAGCGTCTCTCTATGGCTTGTACAAAACAGCACCGAGCGTGCTGTGCTCCAGCAAAAGCCACAGGAAAACATTGGGATTAGGGATGGGTCTTGGCTTCCATCTGGTGGAGAAATAAAGCACTGAAATACCAGGTCGACATCCAGGCTGAATAATCAGCCCTGTACCTCAGGCTTGGCCTCGGACCCCGTACTTGGCTTTCACCACCTCCTTCGCGGCCAACGGCGCCGGGAGCGCTGGGACTGCAGGGAAGCGGAGCGGGACAGATGCGGAGCGATGCAGAAGGGCTGCGATAAACGCAGGGTCCTGGCGGTGCGTGCCCTTTGGAAGCGCCGGGGGATTTGAGCCGAGAAGCAGAGCAGCATTCTCCCTGTCATTCCATCGGCGCTGGAGTGTGATGGGGGAAAAGGATGTCCGCGAATCGGAAAGTGCTGAGAGCTGCCGAAGTGGCCACATTAGGAACAAAGAGTGCTTTCTGCTGAGCAGCCATGGGTGCGGACTTTACGCTGTTCAGGGCACACCGTGTTCCGCCATCCCGGGAACACCGACCCAGGGAATCCCACGGCCTGCCATGCTGCCGACAGCCGGCCCCGCGAGCCCATTGGTCCTTGCAGGCTTGAGCGACAGCCAGCTCGACCAATCGGTGAGGGTCGTGAGAGGAGGAGGCTGGCTTCCGCCAGCTGGCTGTTGGGCTAGTCCAACGTGAGAGCAGGGGGGGCACTGCTCAGGCGGCGGTGGGGCGTACGCGTGGAAACATGACGGCCCAGATGCCAGTCCCTGAAATCTGTATTCGCTCTTTTGCCTTCTCCTTGTCCCTCTGATTTGTCTGCCCGCTCCGCCCGATTCCTGAAATTGGGCCACATCCCCCATCCTCTCCCCTATCTATGGTTTCCCCCACCCGCGCACGCCGGCAGCCTTGCCTCCGCCAATGGGAGCGCTGCGCAGCCATGCGCATGCGCAGTCTCGCGGCCGCCCTCGCTCGGAGCGGGCGGGCGGCGGCGGCCGGGGGTCCCCGCGGGCGGGCCGTGGCCAGGGGCTGGCGGCCGGGACGGGCCGTTGTCCGGCCGCTGTGGAGCGGCACCACCGCCGCCATGCCCGGAAGGAACAAGGCGACGTGCGGCTACGGCAGCCCGGAGCTTGCGGTGGGGCAGCAGGCCGCGGAGGGCAGCCGCGACGCCGGGGGCCGCTCGCCTCATGGGGACGAGGAGGAAGAGCGCGGGGGGGCCGGTCCCGAACACAACCTCGGTGACCCCGACATCGTCAAGTCCCCCAGCGACCCCAAGCAGTACCGGTGAGGGCGGGAGGGCAGGTGCGGGAGGACGAGCCGCCGCCGGGGCAGCCCAAGCCGGTCGGTGGGGTGGGCCGGGGTCTGCCCGCCCCGTGTCCCGGCCACTGCTGGGACCCCGGGGGCTGGAAGTCGGGCTGGTCCCGGTGGCCGGGGCAATTGGGCCTCCCTGTGATCTCTGAGGATTCCGCGGGTGTGTTCGTCCTGAAGTTGGGCTGCTCGGTGCGGGCACAGGACGGGAGGTTCGGCCACTGTGCCCAGGCTGGTCGGTGCTGGGTGTTCTCGAGGCACAGCAATACCCAATTAAGCGTTAGTTTGCAGCCCTCGCCCGGGCAGCTCCTCTCCGAAACCATGAAATGCAAAGTGCGACTTAAGTATTTTAGAGCAGATCCCAACTTAACAACAGTTACTCTTCCTGTTTTAGATGAGCTTCTAGGTTTTAACACAAATATCTGTGAGTTGAGGCAAAATGCTTTTAGGCTACCATTTTGCTTGTGTTTTATTTCAATATTTCTGAGTAATACCCTGGAGAGTGATGAAAAAGATCAGCTTCCCTGAGCACAGCCTGCAGCGTGCCCAGACACAGCGAGAGACTCAGATGAGAACTCCAGCTGAGGCTGGGCTTGTTGGATGCTGTAAGGCAGTTTGTTCTTGAGGGGACACTCTGATAATGTCTTCCTCTTGGACAGAAGATTATCCAGCCCTTGTTAGAGCTGCTTTTTAAAATTTGTCTTTACTTTTCATGGTGTGTAATCTGTGCAGCCAGTGGAGAATCTGCTGCCTGAGCCTGGAACTGAATTTTGGGTTTGCAGTGACATTGGCTGACAGTGAGATTCCCTGCTGGCTGCCTGAAGAGGACTGTGCCCATTGGCTTAGGGAGAAACTTGCTCCCTCCCTTCTTGCCCTACTTCCTTGCTTCTTCCTCTGGATCTCTGCCTGCCTCTCCTGATGGCATTCTTACTCATGCTACTTTGTGGCAAGCTTGTCCTCCTGCAAAGCTCACAGCTGCAGATGCTGTCAGCTTAAGGAACTCCTGCCTTTGCTACCTGGAGCAGCACACTGGTGGATGAAGCTTGGAAAATCCACTGAAGGCTTTCACTACCTATTTTGAGGCTCAGGAACCTCTGCATGTGAGAATTTGAGAGTGTTTGTTTATAGCATAAACTGATACAAAAATCCTGCAGAAATCCTACTGCCCATTCTTAATACAATTTTTCAGTTGGAAGCACAGGGTTGCATCCTTTCAGACTGATTTCCATGTGTGCGAAGTGAGCCTGGCACAGCACAGACACTGTCCTTATGGAAGGGAAGTTCAGTGTGGCTGGAAGCAAAGCCACACTGAACCTGTGTCCAGGTGTGATGTCCCAAACCTCCTGAGGGAGTGTCCTGGCAGGTGATGTGGTGATGCTGACACACTTTCCCCTCTTCACACCCCAGTGATGTGTGCTGCAGCCCAGTCACAGTGGGCTTAGTGTGTCTGTCTGGTGACATCACTTTTAACTTAATGGAAAATGTCGTATTTTGCCTTTTGAAATAATGATTACAAAAGCAGAAGAGCTCTGACGTAGATTGCAGGATATATTTTCAGAAGCAGGTTTGTTCAGACAAAATACTTGTCATGATAAAAATTGGGTTTGCTCATTAGAGCTGTAGTTATGTAATTACATTTACCAAAAATGTATGTTTTATTTACATTCATCCATATATGGAATTTCATGTCTTGTAGTTCTTGTAATTTGGGAAATTAAAGCATTTCTCTCTGTGTTAACCGTGCACTGATATGTATTTCAATATTAACTTCTAAACAATTGTCAGAGAAAAACTTTGTGTGAGAACAATCCTGTTTAAACTTATTCAGGAGGTTTAAACAGTATTTTTAAGAACTTGAATTTTATTTTATAATTAAGCCTTATTTGCATCAATGCTGTATAGTCCTTCAAAAAAGCAATTGGACTGTGCTTGCTTCTGTTTCTACCTTCTGTGATTGCATTTTTTGTACCGTATTTTGTATACTAGTGGATATTAGTTACATTTGTCCTTTTCCATTGGACTGAAACATGGAAAAAGTAAAGAATACCTATGTCAGTGGTGCCTCTGCTGTGTATAACCTAAGCTGTTTAGATCATCCTGGAGCGAAATCCGAGAGCCTCCAACGGTGCCATGGTTCAGCCGTGTCCTTGCTGCTGGGTGCTCTCTGTCCCGTGTGCAACACCCACGAGCCTCCAGATGAGCAATGTAAAATTAGTATAATCTGCTCCATTAGCTTAATGGGGCGGTGTGGGAAGGATCAACAAGAGCTGCTGGATACACCTGGCTGAACAGCTTTATGGCACATTGTTCCTCGGGAAGAATAGTCCCATTCTCTTCTCTGCTTTCCACCAGTGCCTGCTGCTCCTTGGGAGGCCGGGGTTCTCCAGGAGCTGTGAAAACCTGCCGAGCAGAGTTGTGTGTGGAGAAGGAGGTGCTGGTTGTGCTGGAAGGTGCTGTCTGGGGCTTTGGCTCTGAGCTGCCCAGAGGCTGAAGCACCCACGTGTGCAGTGTGTGTTTTGGGACCTGCTGTACATTCAGGAGTGCTGCAGCTGCATAGTGGGACACATGAACATGATGGGAATGGTTAGCAAATATGCTTTCAGAGTGCAGGAGGATTAACTTTGTTCCCAGACATGAGCATGGATCCAGCACTGTCTGTGCCTCCTGCAGTTCATCAGAGCATCCCTACAAGTTACACACTGTACTGTTGTTTGCATGAGTCAAAATGCACTTGTGCTTTTGATGGGAGCAGATTTGTCCTGCTCAGCAGCCCTGCAGCAAGGAAACTGGGTGTGTTCATGGTCATGAAACCCTGGCCCAGAGTAAGCCTTGTCACTTCCCCTTGGGTGACTGGTCATGAGTCATAACCTTAACACAACTATCAGACATCTGTTCATTAGCTTTTTTCATAGACTTGGTAGTCCGAGAGCTGTGTCCACATTGCAAGGTTCTGACCTGGTATAAACTCAGGGGTTGGACTAGATGACCTCTAAAGGCCTCTTTCAACAAAGACTATTCTGTGATTCTGTGTTCTATAACTCAGATTTTTCTGGGAGCGTGGGATGTAACCATGGGTTTGTTTTATTCTAGCTTGCGCTTTTTTTGTTGGTTTTTTTTTTGCTGGATCAGATACCACAGGTGTCTATCACACTAGTTCATAGGATGGATGAAGTATTTTCTGGACCCAGCATTCCTTCCTTTCTGCAGCTGCTGTGTTAGCCAGTGCAAGCTCCTGGGAGGGGTGCGCTGGCTAATTTGACAAATTGCGATTCTATTCCAGATTTGATGGTAAATGAATACGAATGAGGGCTCTTGTAGTGCAGAGCAATGGTGCTTGCAGTCCTCAGAGCAAAAAGTTGAAGGGTGCTGCACAGAGGGCTTGTGGGGTTTTATTTATATATACACACACATATAAAAACCTCTGTGCATGTATAAACACACACACACAGACAACTGTTTATTGCTTCTTGATAGGAACCCAGCCAGTTCCCTGTGACTTGTTCTGTGGAGCCTGCAGAGGAGCTCTCTCCTTTCTAACACTTGCCTGCTACATCTGCAGACCCCATTTATTAGAAACCATTGATGAAAACAAATCAAATCAAATGCTCTGGGGCCTACTTAGAAGCAAAGACTAAGATCTTCATTCTGTCACACCATATCTGTTTCCAAGAGCCTGACAAGCCTAAAAGACGATTGAAGTTTGGGTTTGCCTGTTCTGAGTGCATGAAGTGAGTGCTAATAGCTTAAATGTTTCACAAAGAGAGAAATAAAAGCCAAAATCAGTGAGCTTGACCTTATGGGGAGAGGGGCTTCTGCTACTGCCCTGAACTGCTTCTTATTCCTAGAGCTGTTGAATAGCAGAAGAATGTTTTACTTTCCTGCTGTGAAACTGCTCACAGTCTTGGCTACCACTAGATTTTCACTAGGAAATCACTGTCGAAGTATTACAGGAAATAATGAAATTCTTGCAATTCTGAAAATTCAGACTTAGGAAATGAACATATTCATTGGACATAATTCTTCTTTCAGGTATATCAAACTGCAGAATGGCTTATGTGCACTTTTGATTTCGGATTTGAATTACTTGGATGGTGCCCCAACATCTTCAGAGGAGGAGGATGATGATGATTCTGAAGAGGGAAGTGATGAATATGATGACTCTGGAGCTGAGATCGAAGATGGTAGAGAAGATGATGAGGACTGTGATGAGGGGGATGAGAGTGAGGACAGTGATGGAGATAATGAGGATTTCAATGATTCTGATGACAGTGAATTAGAAGAGCTGGCTGATAAGGAAGAGACAAGAAAGAGAGGTTGTTCAGAAAAGCAGGTATGTACTTAAAGCTGTAGGGTGCAAAAATATATAGTGAGCTTTCTTGAGGTCTGAAACCTTGTGATTAGGCATTCAGACGAGACCTTTGTATTGTGCCTGTCCCAATTGATTCATCTTGTACTTCTGTCATTTTCCTGAAGTGTTTCTTGAAGCAGCTTTTACTGAGAATGTTGTATTTTCTCTAGTCTGCAGCAGCCCTCTGTGTTGCTGTTGGCAGCTTCTCTGACCCTGAAGATCTGCCTGGATTAGCACACTTCCTGGAACATAGTATGTATCTGCTCCTATTTCATCTTCTCCAGCTTCGTGGGTGGAGTGTAGCTCTGTATGGGTGCTGTGTAGCTCTGTATTTCTGAAGTATTTAGTATCATTTCCTAATTTGGCTATTTGAGAATTTATTTTCATGAGTTTGTGATTTTATACAAATACTGACTTAGTAAGGAATTCTTAATAAGGGAGAAGGTGTCTCATACCCTTTGGCAAGCTGTGCATTAGCCTGTATCAACATTATTTGTTACCCTTTAAATTGAAGGGAATTATGTTACCTGTGGCTTTATAAACCAGGCTGGAGCTACAGACCTTTGTCTCCTGGGCAAGGGTGATGAATTAGTAATGTGGACACAGAAACCATGTGAAGTTTCTGACCAGATGTGTCTCAAAATACTGCTCTTGTCTGGTTGAGACCAGGCCTGCCTGGGAGGGCACTGTCAGAGGCAAACTGCAGCAGTTACTGGGCAGATCACCCAGGCTGTTGATATTCAGTAGTTTCCTCTGCCTTCCAGCTGTGGGTCAGTCATAGAGGAGTTGCTATTTGTTAGGAATTTGTTAGGAATAACAAATTAATGTCATCTTGGCACTGTTGGTGATTTTTTGTTGCAGTGGTTTTTATGGGCAGTTTGAAGTACCCAGATGAGAACGGGTTTGATGCATTCCTGAAGAAGCACGGGGGTGGTGACAACGCCTCGACGGACTGTGAGAGGACAGTGTTCCAGTTTGATGTGCAGAGGAAGTACTTCAAAGAAGCCCTGGATAGGTAACTTTGTATGAATGGTGATTAGGTGTTAATTACTGTCTGTATGTGCCTCAGGAGCTTGGGTGTAGCTGTCCAGTTCTTCATTTTGGGGTGACCAAGGCTGTTGCTGAACTTCCACAGCTACCTGCACTACAGCAGTGATACTGAATATAGGGAAATGCTGTTTGCCTTTGGATATGTTGCTGGTTTTTTGATGTAGGATTATGTAGGACCCGTGTCTAAGTCTTAATGCATGCAGCTCTTTGATTGTTTTGGCAGTCTTAAACTAGTAGCATTGATGACAGGAGGAATGTTATGCAATGTGACAACTGATCAGAGGGGAAGTGCTCCCAGAATCCCAGCAACTCATCCTTTGAAATATATGTCCTGGTAGAGTTACTCTTTTTTCTAGCTTGTTAGTTTGTTTCAAGCAGCCTTCAAAGTACAGTGTGTGTCTCAGAGGGAGACATTTAACCCAGTGCAAGTTATTCACTGCTGAATGTATCTTTTGCCAGAAAGTGCTTAACTTGCTCTTTTGTGCTGTTGGAACATCAGAGCTCCACTGGTTGGCATGGTTTCCTTTAGAGAGAGGAATTTCATGGGGGCATAGCTGAATATTCTTGATGTCATAAAATGTCTCAGGAGGAGAGCAGGCTCCACTGCAAATTTACTTTGACATTGAGAGCAAGTGTTTGCACATGTTTCCAAGTATAACCTAAATTTTACTTTACTAGGCCAATTTCAGCTTCCATTTGCAGATTAATCCAGCTTTTTCAGATGTTTGGAAGTGTGAAAGAATCAAAAAATATAATTGCAATCTGTCACAACAGCTTGCTTAGTGCAGAGGAAAACAGAAATTAGTTCTGTAGAACAGCTTCTCATACAAAGGAGATAAATGAGTGCCGAGGATGAATTCTGTTCGTTCAAGCACTTATGGATCTGAACAAAGGGAAAGACATCACCTTTCAGTTGTCTTTAGTATAATGGGTCTTCTAGCCATAGAACTCCATCAGGAATATGTTACTTTTAACCTTTTATTACTCTTAACTTTTTGCTCCAGGCAGTTCAGTTTTTCACTAAAAAAACTTCAGCAAATAAAACAAAAATTTTAGATTCTCTGGCAGCCTTCTGCAGAGTCTCCATGCACTGCAGATCTGTCCCTTTCCAGTGCTCTGCTCTCTGTGGATACAGAAGACATTTATTTGCATGACAGCACTGACTTTTATAGTAGATAATAAAATTGTAATGGATATAAAATCTTGTGTTTTACCATTTATTTCCTGGGGTTAGGAAGAAACTTCCCCTGTGGTCATGTTGTTCCTGAGGAACAGCTGGGCATTTCCTCTGAAGCATCTGATACTGGTCCCTCTTAGATCCAAGAACCAGACTAGGTGGATCACTTGTCTCATCTGGTGTGATCATTCTTAGGATGTAAAGGCAGATAATCCTGACCCATCAGTGTCACATCCTACTGGATCCAACCAGTTCAGTCCCGCTCTGTGGAGCTGGGAAGGCCTGCCCTTTGGTTTCTGATGGTGTCACAAAACTGGCTTTTATCTTTCTTTAAGACATTATAGTCAAGAATGACATAGCTTGTAGTAAGACAAGCAACTTTATGAACTAAGATAGTATATGTTGGATTTAATTGCTGGTTTTTTGCCCTATCTTGAGAGACACTGAAGACAAGTATATGAATTTTTCTGTTCCATAGGTGGGCACAGTTCTTTATTCACCCATTAATGATCAGGGATGCAATAGATCGAGAAGTGGAGGCTGTAGACAGTGGTAAGTAAGAGAATCTTTTCCTGTGTGTTCAGCTCATCTTCTTAAAACAAAACCTACTTTGTAACGCTGTTTATTGGTTTCCATGTTGGACTACCCTTCTGACCACTTCAGTCAAGTTCACCTAACTCATCAGAGAGATTAAACTCTTGAATTGAAGCTTTGTGGGCATCAGTGGCTGTTAGAGGAAGAAAGACTGGATGTAGTGCCAGCACTGCGAGAGTTTACCCTCACATTTTCTTTAATTAGAAATTATTAATCTGAAGTGGTTTGGCAGTAACTGGCAGGGCAGTTACATGAGCATGTGGATGCTCTGTAGTCAACATAATGCCTTTAGCTCCAGCACAGCCCCAGTGCTCTCTCCAGTCCTGTGCAGAGTTAATACAATGAGGTGATTTTACTGTTCTCCTTATTCTAACACCTGAATAACTACAAAGTCACTTCTCAGAAAGAAATTAAAGGCACAGAAGTAAGTGGAGTGTTGATTTTCTAATATGTGATGGATACTCCCAGACTGCCTATAAAATGTCACTATTTTAGGAAAAGAATGTTACTAGCAGATATCCCAATTGGTTCAAATATTTATTCCGAGTCATTTTTTTAATCTGTCTTCTGGCAAGGAAAAGTGGGCGATTTCATCTTTGAATTTAGATAAAAGTCAGTGTAAACAAGGACCTGCCTTTGAGTTAAGGTGTGGTTCTTCAGCACCTTCAGCCATTTTATGCCTTGGTGGTGCAGAACCAGTCCTTCCCTTGCAGTGACACTGTGCTAATGTGCTGCCCAGCAAATGGTGTCAGCTTGCTGAACTGGCTGCAGCAGAACCCAGCCAGAAGAATTAGTTTACAGCTCTGCTGTAATGATGTTTCTTATTAGTAGCAAAACAGGAACAGGAAAATGCAGTTCAGGAGGGTGAATTGATTTTGGCAGAGCCCCATGTTTAGATGAGTGTAAGCTGGTTGTAAAACTGCATTTTTGGAAACCATCTTACTCACCTTTCAGTTTCTTAATTCATTATTAGGCTAGAGGTTGTTCTGTGTGAAATATGGTAGAAGCAGGTTTGTAATTGTTCTCTGGCTCTTTCTGCAGAACCTGATCCTGTATAATATTGATGGCCTTTTGTCCCCACTGAACTTAACACATTCAGAGCATTCAGACAGGGCAAGTTAGGGCTTTACATACTTTTCCTTCTTATCCCGTTCTTTACTTCTCAGCAATGAGCTACATTTTTCCTCTTCTCTTACATTTTTTTTACTGCTAGCAAGTCCTCTTTCTTATCCTATTTCACTACTTCATCATGTATCAAAAGCAATTCCAGGCTGCATCTGTGTGGTATGTCTCCTTTTCAGTTTGGCTGGGATTTGTGCTTTGTTTTGTGGGAACATGACCTCAAACTTTGATGCATGCCACTGCAAATTCTTTAAATTAACAGAGTATCAGCTAGCAAGGCCCTCCGATGCAAACAGAAAGGAGATGTTATTTGGGAGTCTTGCCAGGCCTGGACATCCTATGAAGAAATTTTTTTGGGGTAAGTCCTGAATTTCTGTTATAAAATGGTAATGATAATTAAACTTTTAACCACTCAGAAGTTTGAGTGGTTAGATGCACTAACATGAACTATCATATCACAGCAACCATTAGCCTTGTTCAGAAGAATTAGAGTAATTATCCATTTTACAGGAAAATGGTTGGGAATAAAAGCAGCTGTCTCCTTTTTAAGATACTTTTCTTTCTGGTACTGTTTTTTGCTGATGTCATGGCTGGCTTGCCTGAGGTGTATAATCATGGAACTTTCTGTTAACACAAAGGTGGTGCTCTCTGAGTCATCTCCATCTTGCTTAAGCTTGATTTTTTAACTATTAGAATTTCCTGGAAAAATAAATTATCTCTGGGTTTATTTCTAAGGAGGCTTCTCAAAGTAAATAATTCCCTGTTGAACTTCCAGGAGTTAGACCTTCACAGCCATGTGAGGGGAACAGAATGGGAATTTGTCCATCTCTTGGACAATCCACTCCTCACTCCCTCACCCTTGTGGTGCTGGTGAGGGTGTAAATAGCAGTGTGATGGGTATTGGAGTTACCAGCTTTGAAATGTAGCTCATTTTTATAAATTTCTATGGTGACATACACTGAACATCGTATTTCCCCCTCTTTTTCCCTTTGCTGTTCTGCAAGTTCAATTGGTGAGGGAGTAGCTGACAACACAAAGTCAGCTGTGCAGCCTGTGGGAGATCTGATAATGCAGGAGGACTCTGTCCTTCCTTGTCATAGAAATATCAGCTGTCCTTAAGATAAGAACCAGGAATCAGAAGATACTAAATTTCAGTTAGCATTCCTTTAACTTCAAAATTCGATTAAGTGTTTTTAATGTGCTTTACCATGACTAGACTTAGGGAGGAAAAGAAATTCTCAGTATGTGTGGTCTTGCTATAAGCACTGTGTGGATAACTAACCCTGCCTCCCCTTTGATGTTTGCAGGTAATGCAGACACGCTCAAACACGAGCCCAAAATGAACAACATTGACACCTACACCAGGCTGAGGGAGTTCTGGCAGCGCCATTACTCTGCTCACTACATGACTTTGGTTGTCCAGTCTAAAGGTAACATCAGTTGCTCCTTAAAAACAGCCTCACTGCTGCTGGTGGTGCTTTTGGAACCAGCCCAGCTGTAGCCCAAGCCAGTCTAGTGGCTTGTCCAGTCCTGCAGAGGGTATTTATATGTAGATTTTAGCCTGGTTTCCAAATGAAACAAGACCTGAGCAATTGTGCTGTGTTTTTGTCATCCTGCCACTTTGTGAGAAACCTTTTAACTGAAGCTGTTGAATGGGTTCCATATTAACTCAGAAGGGAAAATCTCAAAGATAACATTTCGGAAATAATCTTGTAGCAGTGAAGAGTCAGACCACTCGAATTAATTAATGCTGCTGATTTCTCTGCTCTCAACAGTGAAACTCCACAGCAAGCGATGGGGAGACTGAGACTGAATCTCCCAGTTGTCTTGTTTGTCTAGGGGGAGTAGAGGTTCCATTTTTTTCCCCCATAGCATGAAAAATTCTATGCAAATGGATTTGAGTTTTATTTCAGCAGAGAGCTGCAGACCTATGGGTTGTTTCTGCTGAGAATAGAAGAAACACATTTCTTAGAAGTTATTCAAGTTAAGTTTGTGTTTAGGGAGGGGTTTTGTTGAATGCTCAAACTGATTGCAATTCCCATGTCTAAAATGGAGATGGTAATAATAGAGGCAGTATTTATTTTCTTCTCCTTTGCTTTTAATTTTGGTCTAGACAGTGAACTACTTAGGGTGCTGAATGCCTTTTGAATAATCATTAAGCCAGTGATGGATTGTAATATTTTCTATGGTGATTGGGAAGATAATGGTGGTAACTGATAACCAGCCAGGTCAACTTTGTATTTCCTTCTCTGTTAAAACAAAGCCAACAGTGAATCCTCCCCCTACCCCATCCAGCTTTTTTATTGCTGTTCATACATGCAGCATCACTCTGGCGATTCAGAATGCTTGCTTAAACAAGCAGTTTCCAAGTTTTTATTGTACAAACCATTAAACTTCTAGTTCTTGACTAATTTCCCTTAGAAAAGAGGATGGGGAGAAGAAATCCTTAGCACTGCAGGACTGTGTTTGATGGAGAAAACCCCTGTGTATAATCTGGAGAGTCATGGAATGAGTTGCAAGTACTGGTGATTTTGTAGATCCCTGAGACAGTTAATTCCTTCTCACAGTCACTCCAGACACTACTGAACTTTAAATCCCAGTTGGGTCAGCCTGGGATGTGAGCACTGTACACAGACCCCAAGCTGTGACCACGGGTACAGCTCAGCGAATGTTAAGAATTGGCTCAAACCAACGGCTTTGAAGTTTGTAATTTAGAACTTTGCAGTTCCCAGATACACTGACTTGCAGCCTCTTTGAAATAACTGAACTGGTGAGATAAGGTAATTTGTCTTAGATCTTCAGGAAATTGCCTTTCTTTCTTCTCTCTTCTTTAGAAACACTGGATACATTGGAAAAGTGGGTGACAGAAATCTTCTCTGAGATCCCAAATAAGTAAGATTCTTTTGATGCATAAAGACATTGCTGATGATAAAATTATCTGTTCTTAAAATGACATTTAAAAAAACCCCCTCACTGGAGAAACAAAGGAAATTACCATTTGTTAATTAACATTCTTATCTGGAAAAAAAAAGCAACTTTTTAAATTAAAAACCAGAGTGAATTTTTCCAGGAAGAGTTTGTTTCTGCTTAACAGTTATTTACACTGTGAGCTGTGTGGTGCTAACTTGAAGCAGTGTTTGCTTAATATGTGCTGATGCCCTGATTTTATGATAAGTCATTCAAACCTAGATTATCATTTCACATTGCTTATCTTTGCTTTGTGTCAAAAATAATGAGAAGCAAAATTAATTAACACCATATCTGGAATTTAAGTGTCATCCTTAGGGTGGCAGTGGGTTAGAAATAAATCTTTTTTTTAATGGCTCCCTCCAATATACTCTTGGGTTCTGCAAAAGCTTTGCTAACTTGAAAAACATTTTATTTCCTTTTTGCAAGATGTTTGTTTCTGTGGTGCTTGGAAATGCTCTTGTGATAGCCTAATGCCATTCAGAGATGCATTTGTCTGTCCTGGCCACCCCCGTCCTCATCCCTCCTGCCCCACAGGACAGTCCATCAGGATTCCTTGAGTCCAGGGTGAACTCAGGAGGTTGTTTACTGTACTTGGCAGTACAAAAGCAAGTTCTGTGCTGTTGCTGCCTTGTAGAGGAGGAAGGGGAGGTGTTGGTGTGGTATCCACACGTTGGTTAATTGCTCAGTTGTGTGGGCAGAGTGCCAGGCTGCCTCCCAGGGTACCTCCCTGGGGCTGGGGGGATGCTGGGCTGCACCCTTGGAAAAGGGCCACTTTCAGGCTCTCTGGTGTCCTGCAGAGCTGTGCTCCTGGTGTCTTCGAATATCTCAGTGTAGCCTTGAACCCCTGCCAGTAACATCACGCTTCCCTTTTGCTTTCAAGTGGTTTACCCAAACCCAGCTTTGACCATCTGACTCAGCCTTTCGACACACCAGAGTTTCACAAGCTTTACAGAGGTAAGTGAAATAGATTTAAATGTTTTGCATACCTGAATATGGAAAGGAATTTTCTCTGGGTGATCCAGATACTTTGTAGAGTAATTGTGTGTGGTTCTACATAGTTTTTAACTATTCTTTCTGCATTTTGTGAAATTTATCTCTGTCTAATCGTGTATATTTATAATTCATCCATTTATTTGTGTCCAGTTGTTCCAATCAGGAAAGTTCATTCACTGACCATCACTTGGGCACTTCCCCCACAAGAGCAGTATTACAGGTACACTGTGCTGCATTTTACTTCTACCGTGTTTATGCTGTGAATAATTTATTGACTTCCATGACAAACCAAAGCATCTCATTTACTTGTCTAGCAGATTACTTTGGTTCAGCTAGGGGGGCATTTTAAAAATGAATTAAACTGATGCAGATATGGTTCCCTTTCCTCACTGACTTGAGATCAGTCATTATGTTCTGACTCCCACACTTTTAGCTTAATATCTTAATTCTGCCTGAAATTGCAAAACTTGCCCTGAAGAAAGAGACAGTGCATATTTTAGTCATTAGCCCAGTGATTTGAGTTTTTTCTGTGCAATGTGTTACCTCCTGGCATCTAATCTCCTTCGAACTTTCTCTTAGGGTGAAGCCTCTTCATTATATTTCCTGGCTGGTGGGACATGAAGGCAAAGGCAGTGTTCTTTCTTTCCTTAGGAAAAAGTATGTGTTTTTTAAGCATGGTTATTAAATGCTTTGATCTCATTCAAATACAGATAAACTCTATTTTGTGTATTTATATTTTCTACAGCTATAAAAGCAGGCCAAGCCTGCCTTTTTATATCAGTGTTTTGTAGTGGTATTCTGTAAGTTGATGATAAACCCAAGTAAGAAATAAATGGGTTTTTTGTCTGTGATTCATGGATCAGCAGTATCTGTGACTGATCTTTGAGATCTCCAAAAGATAACTTAGCTTTTTCACTGTTTTTCCTAAAGTCTGTGTCCTGAGGTCACATCCTTAAGCTGGAAAAGCTTTGTGTGAACTGTAAATGGATTGAAAGCCACTGAAATAAAGCTGTGATACGCTGCTTGTAACTAAGCTCAAACAAAGCTGAAATGATTAACTTGTAAGTACCTTTAACTCTTCCATAGGTTCTGGGCCCTTGCATTATACGGAGGAAATGGAGAGACAGGATTTGAACAGAACTCCACTTACTCCATCTTCAGCATTTCTGTGACTTTGACTGATGAAGGTTACAAGCACTTCTACGAGGTATGGTTTCCTGCAGCTTGTTTTTCCTGCTGTTTCCCTAATATCTGGAAAAATGGAATATAATCTTCCTTTCTGTCTGCAGGTGGCCCATGTTGTGTTTCAGTATGTGAAGATGCTGCAGAAAAGGGGGCCAGATCAAAGGCAAGTGTTTGCCACTCCAGCAGATATTTGTGGTGGTGTCCTTCTCCATTATCCTGTTATTTGTAGTGTTTGCACCTTTTGTGGAGTTACTAGAGCATAAACAGGGAGTCAGTAGTAAAGCTTGTCTGTGTTTGTTTATTTAGCTTTCTAAATGTTTATGGTTGTTTCTTGGTGCTTTTACTTTGACTTACTGTGATCTGATTCCTTAAGTTTAGTAAGCTGAACTGGTGTAGATGTCAGGTGCAGTTTTGTGTTCATTTTAAATGAATTTGTTGAGCCAGGACTGTGGTGTTCTGGTGTTAACCTTTCTGTTAATTTGCTATCAGATTCTGACTCTGTAGTTAACGCTCTTTCTCTTTGGAAAATAGAAGAACTTTCTGCCAGTTCTGAGAAATGCCATTTTGGGAAGTGCATTTAATACTGGCTTCTGTGTCTTGTGCCTGAATGAATCACTGATCTCACTATTGACACCTTTCCTAGAAGGCTCCTTTGTTAAGATTCTTGGTAAATGTTGTGGAATAATGGAGAAAATCCACTTCTATTGTCTTCTTCTTCTTTTGCAGAATATGGGAAGAAATACAAAAGATTGAAGCTAATGAATTTCACTACCAGGAACAGGTATTTATCCACTGATTTGACATAGGTAAACCATGAAAAGTATTACTTTTCCATTTTGAAACACATTTTCAAAGTTCTATTCGAGAAGAAATACATTGTGCACCTAATGAGGCTGTATTTTGCTGAAAGAACATGTATCCTAGGCAGAGAAATACTGAAACTATTTCTCTAACAGAATTAAATGTTGATTTTTCATTCCTTACCTGCTAGGTAGTTTCTTTTCCAGTTTTGACTTTCTTATTCCTACTACATTTAACCATGTTCTCTTTCTTATTAGGTAACTTGTTTTGCTCTTTGAATGGCACTGAAATTTCCTTTTGAGAAAACAAATCCATCCATGCAAATACTGCATACAGCAGGAACATAGATTTGTCTGTGTTTTTGTGACAGGGTTGTGAATCACAGGGGCAGGAGAATGACTTAGTCATGGCACCCCAGTTTTGTGCTTGGTGGATAGAGCTGTGCTAAGGAATGCTGGTCTCAGAGGCAGGGCTTGGGGATAAGTGGTTAGGGGGTGTCCAGGAGAGGTTTAATGTTTCCTCAGGTGTATGGTGTCTTAAGAAATCCTTGGGCATGTTTCCCACCATATTTACAAGAGCCAGATGTGTCAAACTCACCTCTTCTCAGGTGTACTGTGCTCTCTGTCTGACCCAGAATCTTTACAGAATCTTTGCTGGCTGGTGCAAAAACCCCAAAACCACTCAGCAAGAAGCTGAGCAGCCTGGTCCACTAGGCAACCTTACCCTGCTAAAAGGCAACGTGTATTTCATGTCCAAGCAGAACACCTCCTTCTCACCCTGCACATCATGGCAGGGAGCTTGGGAAAGGAGCAGAGCCAGAGGTCCTCGTGCAGCAGCAGCAGCAGCTCCTTGCCTTGTGCTTTCTAGGTCACTTTAAGTCTTGAATTGTTGCAGGACTCTGCTTGTGTTCCCTGGAGGCAAGGAGTGCGTTCTGCTGGGTCTTTAACTTGGTAGATTCCATGACTGTAAACTGCATCATCAAGGTTTCTTCTGCAAAGATGATGTGTGTGAAATTTCAGGATTCTCAGAGGAGACTGAACATTAGATATGGTTATGAAATATATTTAATTTAATAACTGAAACTAAATGCTGTAACAAGCACAGCATCCAACTCATGCTCAACATACCTGACTAGTCAAGCTCTTCTCAGAACAGAAAATGGATATCTTGGGTTTCTAATTATGTGACAAATAGCTTTATTTCTTTGCCTGCAGACAGATCCAGTTGACTATGTGGAAAACCTTTGTGAGAACATGCAGTTGTTTCAGAAGGAGGATTTTCTGACAGGAGACCAGCTCTTGTTTGAATACAATCCTGAGGTAAATATTCTTTGAACTCTGATTATATGTTGTGATGTAAGGAAAACATGTGCATACTGTGTAATACAGGCATGTGTATAGGCATTTGTAATTAAGCGTAATGCAGGCACAGGTTTTGTGTTAATTGAGACACTTCTTGTATTCAGAAAGTAAATCTGTTTTGTAAGCTTATGTCTTGTTCTTCCTACATTGCCGTTGAGAAGTCTTTGCCAGGTCAGGCAGTCAGAGCTGCATTTGAACTGAAATATTGTCTGGAACTTGCAGATCATTGCTTCTGCCCTGAACCAGCTCAGCCCTCAGAGAGCCAACCTGGTTTTGCTGTCTGCTGCCAACGAAGGCCAGTGTCACCTCAAAGAGAAGTGGTTTGGGACTCAGTACAGCATGGAAGGTAAAACAGCAGCAGGAGCTGAGAATGTCTGATCCATGCGTTAGAGGCAGTGAAAGGGTGACAACACAAAATACAAGTGCATGGAAGCAGGGAAATGAATCCTCCGTGCTTTGAGCTCACCATTAGTCTCTGTGCCACCCAGTAACTGCTCTTTGTTTGGTGCCAGTTGATTCCCACTCCTGCAGTTCTTTGGGAGGCAGCGGTCCCAGCGAGCTCCACTTGGCTGCCGTTCAGGGGAAAGAACACCAACAATGGAGCACGGGGTGTAGGGGGAGCTGGGTTACTAAGGCAGACTTGATTTGCTTTTTAATAGGACTGCTTCAGTCCTGCTCCAGAAAGTTTTGTAGGAAGGGATTTAGAAAGAGCCCTGATGAATGGGGTGACGTTGAGAAACTCCTGTGATTCTGTGAATCTTTCTGGAGATTGGGGAAAGATGTCTGGAAATAGGACGGCCTTACCTTCCTGTTGAACTAATGCATTTCATGGTTTTTAACAGATATTGACAAGTACTGGAGTGATTTATGGGACAGTGACTTTGAGTTAAATGAGGATTTACACCTTCCAGAAGAAAACAAATACATAGGTAAGGCACCTGGGCATGAGTGAAATCTTCCCCAGTGATTTATTTGAGAATCTGCTGTGGTTTAGAAACAACCTGAACTGGTATCAACCTGTTTTTGCAAATTAAAAAAACATGAGCACTCTGTTCAGCTGGATTTTATTTATTATTCTTTTATTTATAAGCTTAAGAACTGAGTTATTTTAAGGCATGTAAAATTACAGATGATGTAGCCATAACAGAGCAGGCCTCACAGTCAGAGTTAACAGAGAGCTCCAGACACCTTAGAGGAGAATTTTATTTGCTTAATCCTCTTGTTTCTGAAAGCATCTAAATATCATCTGGCTTTGTTGCCAAAACCAAGTGAAATGAAAGCCAGGACTTGTGTCCTGGATGGAATGTGATGCCGCCACTTCTGCTCTGCTTCTGAGCCACTGTTCTGGTGTGGAAGTGAAACACAGATGTTTTTTGGGTCCAGGAAAGTACTGTCACAAATAATTTAGAAAACTGGAGGGGAAAAATGTATTTTTTTGATACTTTTGAAGACTTAGATGAATTTAGCCTGGTTGTGTCTGTGAAACACACTAACATGTGGTTCTGGTGTGGTTTTTCTCTTTATTAGCCACCGACTTTGCTTTGAAAGTTGCTGACTGCCCTGAGACAGAATATCCAGTCAAAACACTCAGCACAGAACAAGGCTGTCTCTGGTACAGGAAGGATGATAAATTCAAAATCCCAAAAGGTAAATGCCTGAGGACTTTCTGAATAGTAAGACCCTGTTTTTACCAGCTGGAATTTATTTGAAGGCAAATAACCCATGGAAGTGTTCACCATTTAAACGGAGTGCCTGCTGTCAGCTCTTCCATGGTCCTTTGAGATGTTTATTAGCTACAATGAAAGAGAAGCAGGTGAACTAAGGCAACAAAGGCTCCCTGCTGATAGCTCAGGTTGAAAAGTGGAATCACTGAAATTTACTGACTTCTGAACAGTCTGTGTGGGGACAGGGCTGGGCAGACAGAATACGCTGCTGAGAGAAGGGCTTGAGAAGGGAGTTACACATTAATTAGAAGAGGCATAGGCTCTTCTACAGAAAGAAAAATACAGCCTGGATGTGAGACAAGGGTGTAAAATACTGCTGCTTTCAAGCAGGATGTCACAGTTTTTAGTTTCTCTTAAACAGATGTTTTGTGGAGTTTTCTTTTTCTATTTATAGTGGTCATGCCATGTGAGTATTCTGCAAAGCACAGCTTTGTTTTCTAATATTTGGTACTTTAAAGGGAAGATTTTTGGAGTAAGAAGGAGAAGATGTTTAATGATGAGTTAAAATAAGAAAAAAAATATTATAGATGAATGGCCATTTTCATTAAACTCAAATTGTGGCTAAGGAGCAACTTGATGGAAATATATTTGACTTCAGAAAGCTGTCACTTTCTATACAATTACTCATTTAAATTTCCTTTTCCTCACCAGGTTATGTTCGATTCCATCTGATCTCTCCATTGATACAGCAGTCTGCAGAGAAGTGAGGATTATGTTATTTATGCTTACCTTGCAGAGTAACTAAATTACCATACCCAGTGAAAAACCAGGAAGAGACTTTAATTTTAAGCAGGAATAGAATCAGATGTCCTTTTCTCATGTCCTTGCACCTTCCTTGTGGTTTTATCTGCAGTTTGGTGAGGGTGGTTGTGCAGCAGGTCCTGCCTGCAGCCAGCAGAGATGTAAGGACTTCCGTGGGGTGTTACTCCCCAGGGCAAGTTTGGGAAAAAGTAATGTTACAGCAGCAGTGCTCAGAGAAGGAGCTGGTCCTGAAAAGAGCAGTCCAGAGTCATGTCCTGAGCATGTCCCAGCATCCTGGGAGCCTGGGGGAGCAGAAGAGGCTGCTGCAGCACTGGGAAACCAGCTGTGGGTCGGGCAGAGCTCTGGGCGTACTTGGCTTGCCTTAGGCTGGCATTGCCACTTGGAACCAGTGTCACGGTGCTTGTGTCACACACCTGCCAAGACCTGCACAACTCCTGTTTTGGAGTCTGCTTTCATGAGGTTTGTTAGTTTAAGTTTTGAATTGGAGTCCAGGCAATAACAAAAAGCTGAAAGCAGGGACTGCAGTTTCCAGGTTGCGTAGCCTGCTTTGCTCTATTATTATTATTTTATTACCTTGGTGGATAACTAATCATCTCATTACTCAAGTGTTGAGTATTACTGAGTCCATCTGTCCCCCAATCCTTTACACAAAGTAAAATAATTTCATTTTCTGTGATTTTTCCATGTTTTGAGCATTGTCTTAAATGCTCAAATGTGCATTAAAATGTGCATTCTTGAAGAAATCTTAAATCTTGTGAAGCTGGTATCTTTCACATTGCAAGGAACAGTTGAAAGTCCAGATAATTTTTAAGTAGTGTTGTGTGCTTTCTGGACAAAGGGAAAACTTCATTCTCTATTTCTGGTTTTTTTGGAAAATTTATTTTTGAATCTCATTTTACACAAATTCCATTTCTGTTGGAGAGCTCCCTGCATGTACCATCAAACACATCGGGCTTGACTTTCATCTTTTTTTCTTTCTTTTTAACTCTCTGCCCTTTTCCCCCTGCAGCATAGTTTTGTTTGATACATTTGTAAACATCCTTTCCCACAACCTGGGGGAACCAGCTTACGAAGCAGACGTGGCTCAGCTGGAGTACAAGCTGGTGGCTGGAGAGTACGGCCTCATCATCCGAGTGAAAGGATTCAATCACAAACTACCTGTAAGCTCTGCTCATCTCCTCACTGCTTTTATGTCTGCAGCTTTGCAGGGTGTGTGCTTTTCTGGAGCATTGAGTGGTTGGATGAGGTATTTTAAATAGAAAAATTTGTCTCTGACAGGGTAATGCAGCAAATGTGCTGCTTTTTCTTGTACTTAAGTGTATAAAGATGGAGTTGTGTGCACTTACACAAGCTCAAATTACTGACTTCAGGCTGACTTAAATCTTTCTTTAAGTAATAACTGTATCTCCATTAAGATTTTAACAGCTTTTCCTATAAAAAGAGGTTTGTGTCTCCCATGGCCATAAAGAGGATTGGAGCCTTTCCATCTCTAAGTTGTGCCTATTTGCACGATGTCTGGAGAAGGGTGTCTGAAAAGAAGTTTTGTTTCTATTTGGCTTTGGAGATCCAGCTTCTGAACATGCTCATTTTGGGTGCAGATTTTCTGTGCTGGCTTGCTGAGAGGACTGGGGGATCCTTGTTCCCATTCCCTAAATGCTGGCCATGTAAGGCATGGCAGGCACAGAGAGGACACAGTGACTGAAGAGGAGACAATCATCAACTTCCATTGCAAGAGCTTGGCTGGAGCTTTAAGACAATCAATCATCTGTCAGACTTATTAACAGGGGTTCTAACAGAAAAAGCCAACTATGCAAACAGCAGGGTCTGAACATCCTCTTTTTCAGTCCTGAATGATGTCTCTGTTGCAATGTCATTGTGCTGGTCAGCTGTAAAAGGAAAAAATGGAATATTGAATACAGAAATGTTGGAGCTCCAGGCTGGATTTGTTTCAATAGAATGTGGAAACTCCTATTGATCTGGGATATTGAGCTTATTCACTGTGTAAAAACACTGCCCTTCTGAAACTGTCATTTGGGATAGAATTGTTTAGTGAAGAACATCTGGCGGAATGGAGGAGTGTGCTTTAGTAATGCTGCATGTCTCAGTAATGATAATTTTACATTATTGTATAGCATTAAATTGAAACTGGTTCTTAAACCAATGAAAAACCCAGCTTAAACCTGTTCTCTTTACAGCTTCTATTTCAGCTCATCATCGATTACTTGTCTGACTTCAGCTTTACTCCAGCGGTTTTTGAAATGATAACAGAGCAGCTGAAGAAAACGTACTACAACATCCTCATTAAACCCGAGACTCTGGCCAAGTGAGTTCTGGGGGAGGGCAGCAGTGGCTGAGCAGCAGGTGTCGAGGCTGACCTGAAGAGCTCAGGGATCCCTGCTCTGTGCACACAGGGCTTGTTCCAGGCGTTGCTCATAGCTCAGGGAGCCCCAGCAGCTCTGCAGGCAGCGGGTCAGACACGTGGTCAGACTGGACACCCAGGGAGCTGCTGTCCAGCAGTGACCTGGAGCCAGCAGCGGCTGCTGAGGGAGGGCACAGTCAGCCACGGGCTCCTGGGGACCCTCCCCCTGTCTGCAGTCAGGAATGGCATCTCTGGCATCCAACAGCTCCTGATGTGCTGTGGCTTTGTTCCCCTGGTGGCGCTGCAGGGACGTGCGGCTCCTGATCCTGGAGCACGGCCGGTGGTCCATGATCGACAAGTACCAGACGCTGATGAAGGGGCTCTCCATCGAGGCCCTCTCCGCCTTCGTCACGGCCTTCAAGTCACAGCTCTTCGTGGAGGGCCTCGTGCAAGGGAACTTCACCAGCAGGGTGAGTACAGCCATGGCAGCCGGAATGCTCACGCTGGTGCTTCAGATGGGCTTTAGCACACTGAATGTGGCTGCCAGCTGATGCTGCCTCTGTTCTGGCAGTCTGGAGTCTCGTGGGTACTGGGCAGCTTCACCTCTGACACCTCAGGTGTGCCTGTATGGACAAGCCAATGGCAATCCAGAGTGGCCAGCTTGAACAGAGGTTTCCAGGAATTTGGATTTAAGCTGCAGAGAGGGAAAAATGCAGTAGATGCTTGTAATGTGTTTCTCCTGTTGCCACCATTTTTTATATTGTTTGGTGTATTGATGTATTTGATATGGAGAAATTCCTGCAGTGGTGCCACAGGAGGTTTCCATCAGAGCACATTTATCCTTGGAATTTGATTGCCTGCATGATTTGGTTAAACCTCCTCGAGTGTCAAACACATGGAGTATTCATTGAAAACTTGTAAGGATAACTGGTGCTATTTCTTTGGCTCATGCCTTCTCCTGGAGACATTACAGTGCAGAAAGCAGCGTGGAGAGTCCTTCTCTGCAGTGTGGTGCAGAGGAGGCTGGAGGGACTGGGGACAGTGTGAGGGAGCAGGGATGTAGGAGGCAGGACAGAGCTCAGCTGTTCTTTGCTTGGGACTCACTCTCAAGTGCTACTCTGGGGTGTGTGGTTGTGAATTGGGGTAATAATCCTCTTCTAAATAAAACTGATGTCTTTGCTTTCTTCCCTAGGAAGCAAACGATTTCCTGAATTATGTTGTTCAGTGAGTATCTCTAATTGCTTATTATATGGAAACTATAATCAAGATAAGATTCTTTTCTGGAGGAGGGAGTCAGAGTGGGAGTGATGCAGAAATTCCTTTTTTCCCTCTGGTATTTGCAGGAGGTGGCTGCTGATGGTGGCAGTTTCAGCAGACGTAGTCCTGGTTTGGGGAAGGGGAAGATAACATCAGACCGAGTGTGTAAATGTCAGGGTGTTGCTCTGGTTTTGGCCAAGACATGAGCAGGCGTTTGATGTTGTGCTGCTTGTGCTCCCCCAGAAAGCTCCAGTTTGCTCCCCTGGCTCATCCCTGCCCTGTCCAGTTCTGGGGGGTGGATTTGCCAAATACCCACCTGCTCTGCAAGGTGAAAACTCTCAACAAGGGCGATGCCAACTCCGAGGTGACAGTCTATTACCAGGTAACGTGTGCTGGCCTCTTCCCTTTGGCACCTGCCCACACTTCTTGAGAGCAGGCTCTGGACAGGGATGTCACGGGGGGGCACAGACACCTCATGTGAGCACAGGCCCTGTGCCCCAAGGCTAAACCCAAGTGCGTTTCCCTCTGGGGGGTTCCCTGAAATCACCACCTTCCCTTCCTGGGCTGGTGCTGGGAGCTGGGTTAGAGCTGTGGTGGCTTCCTGGTGTCCCCAGCTTTGATCTTGGGGGCCAGGCTGGGCCTGTCCCCTCAGGGAAAACCAGAACTTCCCATCTGTCCCTGCTGTGAATTGTCCCTCACTGCTGCAGTCCAGGCTGAGGTGTGTGCCACAAGTCACCTTGGCCTGAGTGATCACATTAAACCCACTCTAAATTCTCTATTCCCTTTCCAGTCAGGTGCCAGGAACCTGAGGGAATACACCCTGATGGAGCTGCTCGTGGTAAGTTTGTGTTTGTGCCTCCTCACTCAGCAGTGTCTTCCCTGAAAACAGTGCTTGGAGCCGAGGCCACGGGGCTGCCTGGCCCCAGGGGACAGCGTGCTCCTGCTGCTGCCCCCGGCTGAAGTGTTTGGGTGGGGGTCCCCAAATGCTGCAGTGATGGACACTACGGGAGAGTTCTTGCAGCTCCTGCCCCACAGAGCCCTCTTAATGCAGTGGTTGTGGCTGGGCAGGGGCACTTCAGTGTCCCCATGCTCTGTGTGGAGCCCACGAGGGGCTGCAGGGCAGCGTCATTCCTGCTGTAACTTTGTGCTGTTTCAGATGCACATGGAGGAGCCTTGCTTTGACTTCCTGAGGACCAAGCAGACCCTCGGGTGAGTTCACTGGGGAAGAATTCTCCTGCACCTGCTCCTACACTCGTGCTTTTGCTGTTGTCTAGTGGTTTTACTCTGGAAATCCTTCCTGGCTTATTCCTGAATTATGGTAATGAAAGAGCAACATCAACACCTCCAAACCAAAAGCACCCATCAATACAAGCTGCAAGCTAAGTCGCTTTTGATTTCTGTAAGAATTGCATCTATTACCAGTGTGTTAACTCCGAATTATGCAGCATAAAGTTGTTCCTTGCACTTCCACACTCAGCCCCCCTTCCCCAGGGCTGTTTTCACAGCAGCTCTGTGGTGCTGAGCAGCCTCCCTCAGAGGCACCCTGCTACCTCAGGAAACTGGAGCAGGCTTTTCACAGCTCTGGGTCTCACTCTGCTTAGATTAGTTTGCAGGAACACAAATACAAACACTGTCCCAAGTTTAAAAGGATTTCCTAAAGCTGAGAAAACACTGAAATGCAGCAATGCAGAAAATAAAGGAAATAGGCAAATATTGCAAATGTAGATCTCAGATTTTTCTGTCTAAAGTACCAACACTATTTTTTAACTTGCAGCATGTCCTGTAAATGAAAAGTTAATTGTGCTTGTGGAATGACTTTATTGTTTTGTCCTTTTTTGTTTTAAGCTACCACGTGTACCCCACCTGCAGGAACACTTCTGGGATTCTTGGCTTCTCAGTCACAGTGGCAACCCAGGCAACTAAATACAAGTAAGTGCTCTGTGGGGAAAGTTCTTCACTACTCTCAGCCTTGGCTGTGGGAGTCACTTCTGAGCACCTGCTCCCAGCTGAGTTCACACCTGTTTCAGGCCATGGAGGGGTTTTTTTGTTCCATGAGAGGAGTTAGGTCAGAGCCCAAAGGGAATGTCACAAGGGACACTGCTGACAGTCACGACATCCTGACTCAAAACCAACACCTGAATAAAGCAATAGCCTTAAGCTTCTTAAAACTGCAGTAGTCCTGACTTGAACAGAGAAAAGTAATCTCAAGACTAAGTAAAATATCCCCCTGCCCTTTGGAAGCTATTCTGCCAGGAGAGTTCAGATCCTGTAAATCCTGTCTAGCTGTTCTTGTGGCTCATGTTCAGCAGGCACAGCACTGTTGTGGTTTTGTTCAAACCTGGGGCTTTGAACTACAGGCATTTGACCTGCCAGAGTTGAAAGGTTATTTGAAAAATGTGCCACTTGTGAAAAATAACACTGAGTCAGTGAAAGCTTAATTAGCACTAAGTGCTGCTGCCTCTAATTTCTACACTTGGATGCTTCCTTTACTGAGGTCTGTGTCATCAGTGAGGGTTTTAATGTGTCAGAAAGCTCAGGATCCATCACATGACATTTTCTTTCAGTCATCCTATAGCCCATAACTGTGTGCAGGCCTCAGGGCTGCAGCTGGGGATACCAGAGCAGGTCCCCAGCAGCATCATGGCAGTGGCTCCTGGGGGTGCCTGAAGTCCCTGTGCTTGGACAGTACCAGTTAAATACAGCTACAAATGAGAGACTGGCTTTATTCCCTGATACCAGGGAAAATTGAACACCAGGTGTTCTCAGATGTGCGAGCTATTCAGGGGATGAGGGAAGTGAGCCTGGCCCAAGCCTTCCCTCAGCATTTGGGGGCTGTTCTGCTACTTTACTTTACCCCTCAGTTTTGTTTTGGGGATTTTTTTTGTTTTGTTTTTTTCCTGCCTAATTTAATTATTTGTCTCTCTTTAGTTCTGAATTGGTTGACAGGAAAATAGAGGAGTTTCTTTCTTGCTTTGAAGAGAAAATCAAGGATTTAACTGAAGACGCTTTTAGCACCCAGGTAAAACTTCATCGTGAAAAGCTCTTCTTTGAACTGCACGATTCAGTTACAGCTATCTGGCAATTTTCTGAGGTTTTCTGGACAAAGGCCTCACCTTTTAAATCCTGCCTCTTGCTCTGTTCTGCTGTTGTTCTCTAAACATCTATTCTCTGGCCAGTTGCAGTTAAGTTCAAAAAGCAAGGAACCACCTTGTTAATGTAATTTGGCTTTTGTTTCAACTGCAGTGACTGAGATGATAAAATAAGGGAGTTTAAAACCCTTTGACACTAAAATTGTCTTTTTCCCATGTAGGCAACAGCTTTGATAAAACTGAAAGAATGTGAAGACTCCCACCTTGGAGAAGAAGTGGACAGGAACTGGAATGAAGTGGTGACCCAGCAGTACCTGTTTGACAGGCTGGCCCGGGAGGTGGGTGTCCTGCCCCACTCTGGGACACAAAAACCACACTGGGTTTGCAGCAGTTACAAAAGCGTAAATGGGATTGATGCTTCTAGTGACACACTGGGTCTAAAATGACATGTTATTTTAAAAAGGTTCTTTTATCCAATGGAGTAGAGGTTGCAGAGAAAACATTTTTATATTTAAAATTACTTAAATCACCACTGTGCCGCTAAAACCTCCTTCCTCTGGGTTTCAGATTGAAGCTCTCAAGTCTATTACACAAGCAGACCTGATCAACTGGTTCCAAGCTCACAGAGGCAACCAGAGGAAGGTGCTCAGTGTACATGTGAGTGTCTGTCAGCTCTGTGTTGCCAACTTCGATAATCAGAGGAGAGCTGTGCTGTAACTTTTACTGTGGTTACCCACATTTTCTACATTTATAAGTAGTGGTGTTGTTTGAACTGCATTTCAGTATCTCAAATTAATTGTCAGGGCAGAGAACCACTGAATGAGATCCCAATTTCTCTTCTGGTACCTTTTTTCCAGGTGATTGGATATGGACAACATGAAGGGGACTCCGAGGTTACAGCTGTCTCAGGCCAGAACTCTTCATCTGGTGAAATACCTCAGCTTGTTTTATTGCCCCCCTCTTCTTTGATGAGTGACATTACTTCCATCAAGGACATCAAAGCCTACACATCAACTCTGAATGTTCTCCCTTACCATAAAATATTAAAATAAAACTGATCTCTTGCCCTGCCCTGCTGTGTAATACAGGTGCTTTCTGCAACATCAACATTACAAACCTATTTTTGTTAAACCAGAGCTATAGTGGTAGCTGGGATGAAGATGCCCATTCAGACACTGAGGAAGCGTTCCTCAAGTTTCCAGCCGCCCTCTCATCACCTTCCCAAGTTCATTAAGAAGAGGCACAGCCCTGACTTCCCCACTGGTGCCACGTTCTCCTCTCCGGCTGTCTGGAGCTGTGGGCTCTGCCTTTGTGTTCAGACTGGCTTGTACCATCCCTGCAGTGCTGCAGCAGTGGCTCTCCAGCAGTGACAGCTCCTCAGGAAAGGATCTGCAGCGCTCCCAGAGCAGTGACAGTGGGTGGGAGGGGGAGAAAAGCCCAAGGCTTCCATCTCACACTGCTTTTTTAGTTTTTCTGTATGTGCAACATAGACAAAATTAAGATGAAATCAAATAAAAGCTAGACTTGACTGTGGAGAGAAAAGTAGTTTGATTGCTACATCTAGCTACTTACTCAATCATTATTAACTGTAGCAAAAGCACACAATGCAGAGGTTCCTGACGTGTGGGCCAGGCTGGATGTAGAGTCCAGAAAAGTTCTCCTGTGGATGCAGCAAATGCTCATTTTGCTAGTTCATTAACTACTTTAAGAAGTAGCTTTAGCTGCAAGGATTATTCCAGTGGAAAAACAAATAATGCTCATACATTTCACATAAATCGATTTATCACGACTCAACTGAAAAACAGTCTTGCTGCAAAGGTTTATTATGAAATAAATAAAAAGTCCATAAGAGAAGTTTGAAAAATCTATTTTATGAAGCTTTAAGATGCATTGGGTAGAATTATCTATGGTTACATTTCAATCTCAAAATAACAAAGTTATTTTGGGCAAGACACTGAAATGCCAAAAGATTTGATTATCATACAGGTGGAAGATAACATTGATGTAGCATTTTCTAACAAATTGTCCCATCAGAGGAATCCTCATATTTACACATTGCAAACATCAGCGAGATTTAAATGACATCTTGCATTTCGTTTCTTGCTTTTTAAATATGTAGGACCCAGGAATATTATGCAACTGCTCCCACCGCCGTGGCCTTCACAGTGGTTATCCAGTGTCTGTGCTCCAGGGCCCAACCTCTCCCTGCTCCAGAGGCGGCAGGATCAGGGCCTGAGCCTGGGCACTGCCACCAGAGCCAGTCCCTGGCCCGGAGCTGCTCAGCCAGGACGCTCAGCCTCTCGTGAATTGCTTGTCTGTCTCAGTAAGTCCAGTATCCCTGAGATAGGAACCACTGCAGCTGGAGGGGTGGGGCCGTGCCGTGTACACACGTGAGTGCTGGGGGCTGCCTGGGCTCAGCTGGAAGCTCTGCTCAGCCGAGGCTCCGGTGCCCGCTGGCCTCAGGAGCCCTCAGTGCTTGCTGGCAGCGAGGCGCTTCAGCAGCGGCTCATCGTACACCCAGCACTCCCCGTCCTCGTGGAACAACTGCAAAGGAACCACCGCCTGTAAGCTTTTCCTGACTCACCCAGAAAGGAACAAAGGCTACGGGCTGACGTTTGCCCTGTCAGAATAAAGCTCACCCTTGTTTCCCACGGGGTCTCGTTCTCCTTCCTGGCCCTGGCCTCGGCTCTCTGCCGCTCCTCAAGCGCGTGCTTTGCAGCCGTGGCCGCGTCAATGTCTCTGATCTTCAGGTTGTAGGTTACATCCTTCCATAAGCTTGAAAGAGAAAGGGCAATGGAGACTTTTATGGGAGCAGACTGCTACAAGTTGTAGACAGAGCAGTGACTAAAGGTAGATCTCACGTTAGAGAAAGGGCAGAAAAGCCCCCAGGATATTTGAAGCACAACTGTGCCGTTACGGCAGGAGGGAGGAGGTTGCGGTGGAGCTCTCCAGACCTCCCTGAACATTTGATCCTAATTAGGATGTGACAGATTTGTGAACATTTGATCCTAAGCAGGATGTGACTCTTCCTCCTTAAATCCCCAGCCTGCCTGTACCTGGGCTCAGGGAGAGCAGAACATGCAGTGCCTGGGTCAGTGCACCCTTGGTCCCTGTACTGCAAACTGGAGTCTAACTAAAACGAAATCTTAATGCTCCCAGTTAACTGAAGTTCTTACCAGCGAGACTCAAAGTCGTCTTGGTCCTCCAATTTCCTTACCTTCTTCTTAATTGTAGGCATTTTCTTGGTATCTATAAAGACAGCATTCTCCTGGAGTGGGAGATGGAAAAAAAATAAACCTATTCAGTTCTTTAGCTACACTTTAAATTTATACACCCTCACACTCTAATACACTGGTTAGCAGGAAATACATTAAAAATGCTAATTCTTTAGATTCTGTGTTCTTGTACAAAAATCAAGTTTCCTTAAGAGTAAGTGAACAAAGTAACTTCAGAACTTTTATCCCCAGTTCATTTGTGGATTGCCCAGCATTCTTTTGGGCAACCTTATAGGAGGTTCCAACTATCAATGTTTGTTTAAAATAAAAATCCAAACCCACAAAACCACCCCAAACCCCCTTTTTAAGTATAATCTTCTATTTCCGATGAAAAGAGAAAAAAGAAAGAAAGCTGTGTTACCCCTGTGGAGTACTTTGCATACATGACCCCATTCCATTCTCCTTCAATGGAGCAGAAGGGTTTCTTGTCATTTGGAGAACTAAAGAGAAACAAGGAGTCATTTCTCAGCTGTATTACAGCAACTGAAAAATCCTAAAGGATCAAAACTTGGTCCTAGTTTCTGTAAAGTCTGGTTTATATCAGCCCTCCAAGTGTCATGCCCAGTAGAGAAGAGAGGAGGGTTCTGTTTTCACGGGAGCAGTTTGGCATGAGTGAGTTACATAAACCTTAACAGGAAGCGCTGATCAGGGTAAGCCAGGCCTTGCCCCAGGGCTGGATCTGCATTTAGAGTTTAGGAAAGTAGTTACAGGCCTTCCACACAGATTTAGGGTGCTGAGTTTAAGCTTAAAAACGTTCCACGATCAGCTTCTTCCCCAAACTACGGGGAAACACAAGACACCAGTTTTTAAATGACATCCATCAATGTGTCAAGACATGATTTAAAACCAAATTAAACCTCATTTTGTCAGCATCCACTTGCTGACATCACAGCACATCTCCAAATATGATGGGAATCTCCACTGAATTCTCTGTGCTGGGCATGTGCACAGGATTTAACCAAAATCCACCAAACCACGGTAAAAATAAGCAAAGTTTGCAGCAGAGCTTTAACTGACACACTATGAACAGTATGCCAAGGCTTGCTGCAGTATTTGTATTTTTAGGAGAGGTAATAATGGAGACACTTTGGATAATTCAGGAGAGCAAAGTTCCCTCTGGGAATCAGCTGAGGATGTTTTCCAGCAGGATAAAGTAGGACACAGGCCTGTGCAGCTTCCTCTCACTAATTTGGCTTTAAATGGCATCCCATGACAGGTAAATCGTGAGCTAAGTTCTTATGGGTGTTGCTGAGAGAATTTTACACTCTTGATGGTCTTGTTAAAACTGTTGGCATTTAAGGAAGCAAAAAGTGAGATGAAGAAAGCTGCTTACAAAATTTCAGCTGTAACTCTGTGCTTCTTTCCTCCATAAAATGGTTTTGTGTGGAAGACAATGGAAGCGTTGTAACCTGTCTTTGAGCAATTAATGCTGCACTCCCCACCAAGCTCTATCCATGGCACAGTGAGAATAGACCTGCAATTAGAAATGTGTAAAGGCTCACATTTATAAGCTCTTGACCAATAAATACTAAGCATGGAACATTACAAGGCATTAAAAATGAAAATATCAATTAGAGAATTTACTTGCCTTCCATAGCCGTTAGGAAAAGTCAAAATATAGTGTTCATCGTGATCCAGGCATGTGACACACCCTGTGAAATAAAAATAAAAATGGATTTTAAAAACACTGAGCAAAACTTGTACAAAACTTTTCATAATGATCTCTTGAAATTTGTAATTAAAAAAAGGTGCCGTGGACAGGAAAGGTGAGGAGCTTTATTTTTAATGGATGCTGAGAATGCTCAGCTTCTGGAGGAGGCAGGGATAGCTGTACTTTCGGGAAAAACTGGGCCCTAAATGCTTTCAGCACACACAGTGTGTGGAAGGAATCTCTGATTCCCAGACACATAAGCTCCAGTTACATAAATTCAACCACTCCTTCTATTTAATACAATGACTTTATGTAAATTACTTTATTAAAAAGCCTAGTTACAGAATTTAATTTCTCTCTTCTGCTGTTCAGTTTACACACACATACCTTGCCCTATGTTATGGACCCCAATAGACATTCCTAGGAATTTGGACTTGGTCCATATGTGAGCATTGAACTGTATCCTCTTGCTAAAACACTCTGCGTAGAACGCTGAAACTGAAGAAAGAGGTGGGTAGGTAGGTATTAAAAACAGCAGCACAAGACATTGATACCATTGTTTCCAAATTCATTCCTTGGGAAACATCCCCAGGTGCCTCACACTTATGTGGCAACGGAGTTTGCAATTAGTTTCTCACAAAAGCAGTTTATAATTTTTCAGCTTCTATAAATACTCAGCTTTTAAATCTGGAGAGAGAGCGTAAATCCAAGATTTAAGCTCAGAGCTGATTTTACTGCCAGCCCTCTCCAGCTGCCACCTCTGCTGGCAAAGGCACTGTCACAACTTACTTGGAGGATGGTGAGAGACCTGCTCTGCCACGAAGGTGACGTTGCTTTTACTGACCCAGGGGACTGGTCCTTCCGAGACCGGCTCCTGTGTGACAGGGGAGAGCATTCATCACTCACGGTGCCTGCAAACACTGCACGCTGCCCAGAGAAGCTGCTTCCATCTTTAAAGGCTTCTAAAAATGTATTGCAGTGATTTTAATGGATTTGCCCATTTGCTGATGGGGAATAACTCCTTAGTCCCGGATCTGTGATACTTTCTAAAGGATAGAGTTTCTACTCTCTAAGTTTAGAGTCTAACTCTAGTCTCTTAGAGTTTATACTCCCTAAGTATAAATGTTTTTGTTTT
Source organism: Gymnorhina tibicen (assembly GCA_013399875.1). Taxonomy (NCBI): domain Eukaryota; kingdom Metazoa; phylum Chordata; class Aves; order Passeriformes; family Artamidae; genus Gymnorhina; species Gymnorhina tibicen. Next base: position 1,232,103 of record VXAZ01007995.1, read on the forward strand.
AATTGTCCCTCGAAAAAACAGTTAAACTGAAACACTCATGTATAAACCCAATTACAAAATAATATTTAAGTGGCAGAAATAGGTTTTGTTTTTGCTTGTGAAAAAGTCTGACCTGCATATTAATAATGATCAGATTTCATGGACCACAAAACCATAAACGAATAATCATTTCCTGTGGCAAAGAATGCAAAGTGTAATTAATTCATAGTTAGAAGCAATGGAAGCCCAACTACAACACCACCTTTATGCCAGCAAATTGGAGTGCAAACATTCACCTCAGAAACAAGATCTGAGCAAACAAATTGGTGGGAAGCAAATGAAGTGGGAAAAATACATGGTTTATACCTAAATAATCACATTTACTTAGATGTATTACACTGAGGCTGTATTACACGTGAAGGCTGCATCCCACAACAGCACTTCCCACACCATCATTTGCAACTTCCTAAGGCAAGAAGCCTAAATGTGGTGTCAAAAAAAGAAAAACAACAACAAAAACCCCACTGGGCTGCACTGGTTTAAAAAATAAAAACTCAGAACTTTGGAAAGAAAGGAGTTCATAATCCATGCTACAAAACAGTTCAGGAAAAAAGGACATTTTCAACATGTCAAGTAGTTTCAGCATAACAATAAATTTTGTTATGCAAAATTATTTTATACTTTTGTCCAAAGAAAACAAAGAAGGAAGGTGGAAAGTTCAAGAAATTGCTATTTGTTTGCTGCAAATAACCAAATATGAAGTTAAATAATTATACAACCTTTCTTTTACACAGAATGCTACTTAAGCACAGCATAATCCATTTCAGTCAGTGACTTAACAAAGCTTTGGGCTGCATCTCTGCATTCTGAGCCCCAAAAAACACACCACAAGAAACTCACCATGTCATCTTCACCTTCAGTGCCAGGCAACACCCAGTGGCATCGGAAGATCTCCCCCAGAATGGGATTGTAAGGCTTTTTAGCAACTGACCCTTTCCTTCCTGCATGGAAAGCTGAGAGGTACCATTTAACCACCTGAACCATCCTCTCCTTGGGATCCTTCTGGTCACTAATGCTACAGAGAGAGAAAAAAAGGACAGGCCAAGTGAAATACAAGCAGGTACCCTGGATATGGGAAAGTTTTATGGGTGCTTGGTTGTTTTACAACTAGAAGTTTGACTGATTTGACTGGTTTTGAAGTTTAAATCAAAATCCAAGCAACGTTCTTCAAAACTACCAACTTCTGGCAGCACACAAGGGCCATAACCAGTATGAGAACCAGTGAATGCTCGTTCCAAACTCAAATACCTGACAAACAAGTCCGGATGTGCAAAGAAGTCAGCATACATTTCCAACAGCGACCTCCTTTCCAGGATAAACGTTGGAAGAACAACCTGAGTGAAGAAAAACAACTCATCTAGGTGAAGGTATTTGAATAGCCTGTACAAAAGCCAACTGTACTCACTGTAAATAGCAAACAGAGCACCCACAGCATCGTGTGCTCTAAGCTGATTGTGAGCTCGAGCTCACCAGTGAGTTCTGACATATGCAGGTCAGTTGGCATCTTCTACAAACCCCAAGGTTCAAGAGGAACAGCCTCATCCTACATGGATTCTAGTCCCACTCAGAGCACATCAAAAGCTGTTCTGAATTACAGTATCACTGATGATGTAATTTCATCTCAGTGAACAATGTCAATTTTCAGTTACAGTCAAACACTCACTTGCAGTCACATCCTGTTATGTGTGTCTACCAAGATGAAGGTTAAGCTCTTCCCTACTACCTCCCAAAGGTCCATTCTTGTGGATCTGCTCAGTGGGACCCACTGTCAATTACTGTTGCTGACAAGGTACATGCTCATGATGCTTCCTGGCAGCCTAACTTGAGATCAATAATTCTCAGCTATTCCAGGAATTCCCAGAGCAGACACAGTTTGGATCAATTCCTATTCAGAACTGCCAGAAACCTTGAGCAGTTCGCTTGTGAGCTGCTGGCTGTTTCCCCAGAAAAGTGTTATCTGTTTATTATCTGCTGTTCATTCCAGGCTGGACAGTTCAATTCATCCACTTACGGAAACTTAAGGATAGGACTGATCTCTCCTACCCCTTTTCAGTCTGGAATTACTTGCTTAAATTTAACCAAGCTGCCTGGAAAGACCAACGCCTCCAGAATGCTGTTCATTCAGCCTTCAGACAGAAACCAGCATGAATCTCATTCATGAAAAATCCAACTGTTTCCTTGCCAGACCTAAGTGTAGCATTTCAAAACACACAGGCAACTTATTTACTCATTAAGAGCCCAACGAAGCAATGCTTTTCACTATATGATTACTTCCCCCTTTTATTTTATGTTTTATTGAATGTTATCATACCCTGGGATCTTGTAGATCTTTGTTCTAGGAAGCTAAAGACAGGAGTAACATTTCAGCATTGTCCTTATGCCAGCTTCACAAGCACTCCAAGAATTAGGTTCAAAGAGAACAAACAGCTACTTTCCATAGCAAAGTATTTTCCCAAACAGATTTTAGCATCTGGATATACTTATTCTGCAGCTACTTCTCCCCTTCCAGTAAGAACTCCAGTTCAAAAATACCATGCTAAAAAGATTAGAGCTTAACTAGCTCTTACACCAAATATGCAGTTAAATTAATTACATAACCTTTCCTTTACACAGAACTCAGAGTTTACTCCCCTCCCCATCCCCGTGAACACCAGCAAGTTTACCTTGGTTAGATCCATGCCTAATCTCACTTGTGACAAGAGATGCATGATAACACTTTTATGCTCCTCTACTGATTCTCCTTCCCCATCATCTTCTCGATCGTCGGGAGGATCGAAGAGATCTGAAAGACCAAATGGCTTTTGTTTTCCTCTAAACCTTCAAAACCAGACTGTATGTAATTAGCATGTATGTAACTGTCAAAAATCACAGGTTTTAAATCCTACAATTCAGCAATCTTCCGTTAGTGAAGAAACAGTAGCTAAACCACTTCCCATAAGTACATTGTTAATCTGTGTGTAAGATGGGTCAGCATATGCAGGATCATATAAATATAAATATATATATGACAATCAGTAACTCCTTACTGAAAGTTCACACAGGCCACTTACCAGCATCATTTGTGCCATTAGACATGGAAGAATTGAGGGACTCCGTGGTATCCGGACGTTTCAGGCTGCTCCCTGTGCTACTCCGAGTCAGGACTGCAGCAGACCCTGAAGAACTAAGGAAGAGTAATAAATTCTCACAGTTCAAATGAAGTAATTCGACCACATTATTATCATTTGATATTCACAGATAAGGAATTTAGTGACAGACATCAATATATGTGCAGTGACAGACATTAATACGTGTGATGCACGCTAATTCACAGAAATCTTAGAACGGCCAGCTTGCAGCCTCAGATAACACCTGAAGGGTGAAAACAGCTGACTAATCCCTCTCTGAAATGTGTAGCATCTCTTTATTTTAATTTTCCAATTAATAAAAAGAGAAGAGTAAATACAGATTTTGGGGAAAGGGTGCCAACTTCAAAAAATATCTTTTAGCAAATGTGAGAGGGAATTGGCCATTTACCAAAGGCTGCAGCAAATGCACATGAAATGCACCGTGGTCTCAGATTATAGCTCTGAGCTGGGGGCTTCCCAGGTTTGGTTTATATTAAGAGTTTGTCAACATGTATCTGATGGAATGGGAAGGAGCAGAGGAGGAAACTGCCTCCCCTCACAGACAGCTGTCTGTGGCTGAGGGCAGAGGTAATCTCACTGTTACACAAAGTGGCTTTTTTACCTCCCCCACCTTTTTTAACCAATTTCTGGAAGCAGACAAGCCATGCTCTTGCAGATACAACCTGCATTCAGCACACACCACACACTGTCAGTTACTTACTCCATACATCGCTTTGGGGAAGAACTGCTCTGGTAGAATTCATCAGCATCATAGAACTCATCCTCACTGCTGGAGTAAGAAAAATCTGGGACTGTATTTGGAGACAGATTGACATGGCTTGGAGAGGTGAGACTGCTGCTAGGTGCTGATTGCCCACTCCCTGGGGAATATGAAAAATTACAGACTCAATAAAAACAAATTCTTTCAAAATCCACTTACAATGAGAATTGTTCAAATCCATAAAGACTGATGTGAACTCAGAAGAGGAACTTACAAAATTAAAAGCAATAATTAGGCAGGTTCATACTGAGTTTAACAGATAACAAAAGGAAGGTCACAAGGAAAATCAAGAGCACAGAACACTAGTAACGTTTAAGGATGTCTCTGCCCCAGTTACTGCAAGTTTGCAATGATGGAGACACAAAGGGAAGCTGGTAACACTCATACATATTGTGAATACATGGTGGGGACAAAGAGCAGCATAATTGATTTTAACAAAACACTAAAACTGGTGCTGATTAAAAGCAAGATATATGCCAATATATTGTCATCTTAATAACTAATTACAGGGTTTTTTGTACTTCAATAAGACAGTTACCCAGAACTGTACCTGTACTATTTGGTGTTGGAGTTTGATTTCCGAGTGATGCTACTACAGGTCCCACTGGCAAAGAGGAGGGTCGCTGCTCTGACTTGCACAACTGAGCAGGTTCTAGGGGATATTTTGATATGTTAACCCCAAAATTCAAAAGGACATTCCACATTATTTCACCTCACCTCCAAAAATTAAATCATTTTCTATAAAAGCCATTCAGACAGAAAAACGTGTATCCGTCACTTTTACCTAGCTCCCTTTTTTTATTAAGCAAAGATGGCATTTCAAAAACAATGCAGCTGTTTAGCTAGAAAGCATTTGCCTTTTCTGAAAATTATAGCTGCATTTTAAAAAAGAATGTTAGAAATGCAAGCCAGTAAATGAGAGCAAGTGAAATACATCAGCTTATCCCCAGCACCAGGGGCAGATTCACGCGCTGGCTGAGGATGCTCCGTGCCTCCCGCTCCTGCCCTTCCTCAGCCCCTCTGAGCTGAGTGTGCAGCACTGAGTGCAGGGTGCCCTGCCCTGTGTGACACAGAGCCTGTCCCCTCTCCACTGCACTGCAGCTACTGCTGTGCTCGTGGCTGCTCCCAGCCTACCTGGAAGTGTGACGGCTTGGGAAGGCATCGCGCTGATTCCCGATGGCTCCAAGGGGCTGGGCTGATACACGGCGTCCACGGGGTTTATGGTGCTCTAGGCAAGAGAAAGAAAAGCACATTTTTTTCCTCAATTAAAACAAAACCAAGCATAGATAGCAAGAACACTGTGAGCGTGAGAAATGCCCAAATGCAAGACAGCGAATTCCTGAGAGAGGAAGTAAAACACAAATTGACAGTTGAGGACATGAGGAATGCTTTCAAAGTGGTAATATTTTAATTCTTTACACAGACTGCACACTAAATTGAATTTGATGCAGATTTGAAGTGTCCTATAAAGAATTCTTATTTCAGCTTCTAGCTTCTGGTATACCTTCCAATGTCCATTAATTAATATTGCATGCAAAGAGTGGAAAGTTAGATGCAAATTATCTGGCCAAAATTAGGATAGGCAATCTGTATTTTCAAATTTTTTTTTTCCACAAATTGATTTGTCCAAACCACAGCTGATCAACCCATAAATCAAAACAAGAAATCATCAGCATGCTAAGAGCCATGAAGCAGCTTTGTTGCCAAAATTCTCCCCAAAGCAAGCTGGCAGTGTTCAGTGCAGCTCAGCAGAGGACATCTCAACCTACTTCTGAACGTGGGCACTTGGAAAATGAAGCACCAGGTCAACTCAGTGCTCACTAAAGTCACTGACTTCAGTGTATGTCCTTGGTTTTTATGCTTTAAGACCCTTGGAAACCTAAACTGCCACATCTTTTCATCCAAACTATCATCTAAGCACTGTTTGTTATTTATGTTTACACACAACCACCAGAATTTCTGGGTTGTTATTTGGGTAAAACGCACATAAAACCCTTTTCCAAACATCTTGCAATTTAAACCCCTTGATCAGTCAGAACTAAGAAAATCTTTGCTCAGTTTGCTCAGAAATGGAGTCAGTATGTTCATCCCTATCCCCTTCTTTAGACCAGTAATTAAAAGAAGTGTCTACAACTGTTCTCCTCTCCCTTTAGTCCATTAATTTCTATTTGCATTCAGACTGAGGGAAACAGGCTCATTTTAACCTTCCTCCCATTTTCCTATAAAAGGCAGATTTCTTTCTTGCCTCCTTTTCTGGTTACCTGAAATTCTGAACTTTATCCTACATTTGGATGTTTGGATAATGCCCTCAGACACATGGTGTGAATTCTGGGGCTGTCTGGTGCAGGAGTTGGAACATTATGATCCTTCTGGATCCCTTTCAACTCAGGACACTGTATGACTCTAAAAGAAGAGTTCTATTATTTTTTTTATAGCACAGGATTTATTTAACTGAAAACTGTTCATCACTACAAAAAAGTCCATTAAATCAGGCATAAAAGTAGCTTTCTACATTCTCACTGGTGTTACTAACCAATATACAGACAGTCCAGTACATGTACTGTTACTCCACTGTATTCCAGCACAAAGCCAATGTCCCTTACTCATTACTTCACCTCCTCGTGGAATTATGCATTCAACACAGGAAGGTCCCTGTCCCACAGAGTTCACAGTTTAAAATTATGGTCCCATCTTAAGAGTTAAGACTTAAAACCCAAGATGGTCCTATGATACACAGGATGCTATTGCTATCTATGTCTCCTTTATTTTTTAGGGAAACTAATAATCCACATGATACAGAACACTGGTGTGATAAAGAAAGAACAAAGTAACTCTGAATTTGTAGGCAGGATTGTAACCTCATCCTTAAACAATTCTCCATATTGCAACAAGAACTGGAGTTTTTTGTTGGATATTTCGAGGAATGCCTTCATGGGCTAGAAACAGATGAAGGCAGACCTGCAAGTCTCCCACTCTGAGTTTAATAACAATTTAGTAACAATCATGCAGAAACAAAACTCATCCCACCATGGTAGCAAACACTGATCATATTTTTGCCTAAGGTTAAAGTGAAATCTTGACCTTTAGCCCAAGCTGATGTTGACCTCCACGGCATCACAATTTTAGACTTCACAATCACTGATCCACAGTTAATACATTCTTATAGAAATACTTTTTTCCTCCCCAGTATAAGCCAGCCCACAGATAATGAGATCAGTGGCTAATCAAATTCAGACTGGATCAAGCTGCAATATCTCTATGAAATTTCTGAGTTGGAGACCAAATATGCAGGTCACCTGTGCCTGGGAAAGTGTCTACCTGCACAACTTCTCTTTTCCAGGGGATATCACAGAACCTGTTCCCTCATACTAAGACCTGAATTATGTGACATCTGCAGGGCACATAATAATTCACCTTATTTATGATAAGCATGAAACTGAAATATGCATGTGCATCTTTACTCCAAGGTTCACACCAGAAAATCCTACTGCTAAAGCTGTTTGTAGTGGAAAGGCAACTCAGGCCTGGGAATTACTGTCAGCTCTAATGAAAACACATTAGGATTTTCAGAGTTTTTACTGAGACCAATCTCCTATTAAAAGTATCTGAAATGTACTCAAGTGACAAAAAAAGAACAAAGAAAGAGAAAATCACATGTGACCAAAACCGAAAATGACAGAAGTTACATTAAAAATGCAGAAGTTCTATTAAAGAAGAAACATTGCTTAGACAGACATTAAACAAGTCTGCATCAAAGGAGCAGCACTGTAGAAAAGACAAACTACTTGAAGCACACGGAGAGCAGATCTATTTCCTACACAAAGATACTTCAGATGGAACACAAAACTATTTCTATCCCAGTCATTTCCCTTTCATCTGTTCACATGGCAGATTTTTAGCTAAGTGTTCAGTCACAACACTGCTGGTCAAGACACTCCATACAAAACTGACCACTCTATTTTCTAAAGACAAGGGTGTTAGCCAACCTCAGGAGCTAAGGACTCAACAGGAATTTTAACAAGACACTGGAAGCGGTAAATTAGAGAAAGGAAGAAGCATGTTGCAAAGTGAGTGGAAATTCAGGTCTCTGTTCACATGTTCTGCAGAATTAAAAGGAGATAAAGATTAGATTTAAACTTACTATAAGTCCATCTGCGTGCTTCTCCTCATTATTTTGGTCCTTAAGGAAAAAATGTTAAAAATATCAACATAACAATCTTGCATGACTTATCAGTTCTGTGCTAAGCGAGAACAGCGAGTTTCCCTCAGGAATGTTTACATTTTCAGCCATAAAATGTTCCTCAGCACGTGACACAGTAACTAAACTTGGAAGACACAATTCCACACACAGGCACTGCACCTCTGAAGCTCGGCATTTTCTGAGGGCTTGTCCACAGGAGTGCAAACAGTTTTAAAAATATCCTTTCTGCACCGCAGAGTACAATTATGCTTTACAATGTGGGTGCTTCCCAAGTAACTAAGAGCTCCCCAAAATATGCTCTGCAGTTCATATAAGTCCCTGAAAGATTAAGTTCTCAGTCTCTGTGACTAACACAAGAAAGGAAGTTTAAGTAAGTTGAAAGGTTTTAACTTTTGCTTTTTGGCATCCACTAGATTTTAAAACGCTTTTAGGTTATTTACTATACCAGATTTTGGGTTTTTTGCCCAGAAGCATATGTGAAAGAGCAGGCAATGTATGGAAAAGATCTGTCCTCTGCAGAAATGACACGAGCAGCAGACCAGTTAATGCCAATCTACAGCCAGCACAGTTTTAACACTGTACAGCAACACTGTAAATTTTACTGAACACTAAGCCAAATCTCTCCCCTTCTGCTGCAAATTTCGTATTAGTCAGTGTATCAGTCCATAACTTTGCCCACTGTGAACCTTAAGACTTGCCTGCAGAGTATTCCCCCGGATTTCCAGTTCCATTTTAAAGGAATAAGAAAAAAAAAAAAAAGCTGTAAGCTGTATGAAAAAAGTTGGCACATATTTATGTTTTGATACTTAATACATCCTTCCTTAGCTTTTACAGTTGGCAATAGGCTGTCCAAATTTCATGACTGCTAGCTGACACTTTTGAAGCAAGGCTTTCTGTGATAAAAAGAACACCAAGGGCAATGAGTTCCACTGGGTTGCAAATTTACAAAAGACATCTTTTTTTTCCCAGCACATAAACCCCCCATGTTGTGTTCATCATCTCCAAGAGCTAAGAAATAAACCACAGAGATGCTGCATGGGTACTGACGCTTGCTATCCCACCTCAGTAATGCACCAGCTGCAGCATAAGGTAAGGAAGGCAGAAATTCCACAAAACTGGGCAGGCAAGACTGCCAGAAATGATGGAGTGAAAAAGAGAAGGGAAAGATGCAAAACTAAGTATCTAAATTATAAAAGGTACTTCCTAACATATATATTTCTAAGACTGAGGTTTACACATCACTGGTGGACCATTACACGTATTTTACATCACACACATCAGCAAAGCCGGGCATTTTCAACTGCCAGACACAAAGGGCACAACACAGGCCAAATGCTCCACCTGCCCATCCCACTTTGCTTGACTGCCTTTTGCCAAGCAATGTATGTATTGTAACATATTCCTGTTTAGCTGGTATTTACTTCATTATTTTGAAAATGTCATGGGTCGCCTCGGTACGAGTGGCATAATTACACACTTGATTTACCAGCAAGTTTAATGAAAATTTAACTGTCCAAATACTAAGACAGGTAAGAATCCATGAAAGAGAACAACAACACACAATTAAAAAAAGAAACAAAACAAAACTCAAAACAACCAAAAATCCAGGTTTGCTTCAGTGTTCCAAAATGATCCACGTAATAAATGGCCGTGTGTTGGAAACAGAGAGTTCTAAGTATACAGAGAAGTGGTAACATTACCAAGGCACACAGATTGGCAAGTCTGTCTCCTAATGAGAAAGGCACTGTAGAAGTAAAAATGGGGTGCAGGGTGGTGTTAAGATGATTTATTTTCAGCAGTGTCAGTCAGTAGCCATACTTGCCCTACAGCTTTGGGAAAAAAAACCAGGAGAATCTTAAAAGGTTCTCTACTGGGGAGCACAAAGCTACAGTCAGGCACGACACATTTTTACAGAGATTGCATCATACACAAGCAACTTGCAGAACTGTGAAAAAAAACCTCCAACTCCCCCTGTATTATAAATTTTTGACAGCACTAGGAAATCAGGATACCAACAAAGTTTACAGAAAAGGTGGGGGGGGAACGATGACAGAATTCCCTTGTAGTCAACAACTACAGTTGCCTGAGAGAGAAAGAAGGTGAAGAGATGAAGCAGAAAAAAAAGGTTATTAAAGTAGTGGGAAAATTTTTTCACTAATGTGGATCAACATCTTCCAATTAGCTGTGCATAAGGCACCTCTTTAACCCACCTTGTCTTCAACAGCTCCAAAAGAGCTTTAGATACGGTTTAGCAAAAAATCAAACAATAAAACCCCACTCCTTAGTGGATAAGCTCATCTACTTACACTGGTTAATATTTAGTGGTACTGAAAGAAGGACTTCAAGGTCTGATTTAGTGCAACAAAAAGCAATTGTTAGCACGTTTGGGGGACTCAAATTCCACCTACCTTTACACTCACATGGCAGTCAGAGCAGTGAAGGACTGAACCTGATCTAAATGACTGCATCTGCCACTACCAGTTTTGTCCATTACCAGCAAACCACCTACAGAACTTCAAAATATGCTTTACATCTAAGGTAAGTGGTCACGTTTGTCTAACTCCCAATAAACTCACACAGAGCAGAAACAGGATTTGATAGTCAACAGAAACAAGAAAGATAACTCAGCCACCCATTACCAGCTCTGATCAACAGCCTGAAAAGCAGATTATAATTCTGCAATTTCACATTTGCTAATTACATAGCAGAGCTTTTCAAAAAGAGTAAAATTTCATAGGAATTAAACCTCTGTGAAAATAAGAACCGCTAAATACATTTATACAGTAATTAAGAAAAATGAGCTAGTAATTCCTTGCACAGTTTCTCTAACACCTTCCTCAATACAGCAAGTGACATATAGCTAAGAAAATCAGCATATCACCATCTAATCTATCCACAACTGACTCCATCAGATCCCTAAAAAATGATGTATAGTCTCTACTGACTTCACTGTACTAAAACACCTCTAAATATACTCAGGACTAAATAACAGCAAATTAAATACTGACAAGGCTTTTCTTGCTGGCACTACAGTGAAGGATTGAAGTAGCATCACTGCATGTTAAATAAAGACTCTGCTAGCTCCAAATTCATGTGGCACAAAACTATTTCAATGTTTCCACCCTACTACTTGTAAAAAAGTTTTGGTTTTGTGCAAACCTGCTAATTTATAAACATTTTCTTCAGAATTCTAAAGTAAAAGATATGAAACTTGAATTTCACAAAACACACACTGATCCTTTTAGTGAACTACTTCTGATCCTGTAAGATTCTAAATACTTCCATTTTCACTGCACTCAAAATTTTGTACAACATATCTGGCATCTAAAATGAAGACAAACAGCAGTATTGCATTCAAAAGCTACAAAAAGTAGTTGATCTAGATTACAGAAAAAAAATAGTTGAAGAGCCCAGGCCTATTTCTGGATAAATCAGAATGTATTCTGATTAAATCAGCCTGAAATTCTGAAAATACCTTTATTTCTTTGCAAAATACCACCTCCCTCCACATTGGTCACAAGATATAAATCAGCAGTTCAAAATTAACATATCCTAAATATAGAATGTTAAACCTGCAAGGGCAGAACTTGACAAAAAGTAAATCCAGAACTCCCCAATTTTAAAAATCTAATGAAACATGTAGGTGAAAAGCATAACTGCATTACCCACACTGCATTCTCAAATAATACAAGTCTAACTTCAAGAAGTTCCAACATCATCATGAACTTCAGACCTGTGACAGACCTTGCCAAACCAGTTTACTTATTTACATCATTTCTCTCCTTTTTACTTGTTAGCCACACTCTTAAATGAAGCAGAAAGAAGAGTTTTGTTAATTTCCTGTTCTGTCACCCTGACATTTGTCTAAGTTCTTCTTTAGTCTAATAGCAAACTCTGCAAAAGAAAGTTTATCTGAAAGAAAACTTGAACCAACGTGACTGTTACCATGAGCATTAACAGGACTGCCTGCTATGGAACTCAGTATTCCAGAAACTTCATTAAAATAATAGCATAAATCAACTTAAAATGTTTTCTTGTTCCTGTAAAAGGCACTTTTAGGTTTCAATTAGATTAATGCTGTATCATTAAAATTCAGAATAGTTTACAGTGTACTTACCTTAGCAATCTGTAGCAACACAATGCAGTGTTTTATTGATTCTACCATGCTCTAGGAAAACAAAAGTATCGGAAAAAAATTGTATTACTATCCCTTAATATTTTGTATTTATTAGTTATATAGAATATCGGGCGTGAACTAAACGGACACTCACTTCTGTAGAACACCTACTTTCCCTTCCCCTTTATTTCCCAGAGACAAAAGCACAGCAGCAGAAAACTGAAGTTTCCAAAGCCACACACAAGCCAGGCTGTCAGGGTGAAATGGAGGTCAGCTCCAAACTCCCGAGTGCTGCAGGCACATAAACTGTCATGGCAAGAGAGGCTGAGGGAGCTGGGCTGCTTTAATCTGGGGCAGAAAAGGCTCAGGGAGACCTTATCAAGGGGCATCAATATCTGGCTGGGAAGGCAGGGGAAGAGAGAGCAAGACTCTTCTCAGTGGTGCCCAGTGACAGGACAAGCAATGGCCACAAACAGAAATACAGGAAAATCACCTTGAACAGAAGAAAACACCTTTTATTCTTGTATGGATGATCCAACACTGGAACAGGTTGTCCAGAGAAGCTGTAGAGCCTCCAGTCTTGGAGTTACTGAAAACCCAAACCAGATTTGGTCCTGAGCAACCTGTTCCAGCTGCTGGTGCTCCAAGCACGGGGTTGGACTACAGACCTTCAGAGGCCCCTTCCAACCTCAACTATTCTATGATTCCAAGGTGCTGGACAGAAACTTGACCACAGCACCAGAACCAGGCTGCCTCTGCCATCACAATGTTGGACCTAATATGGATTCCCATTTTTCTGTAAAAAGGCTTTTAAAACTTTCCCAAGAAAATAAGGTGAATTTCAGAATCTATATATAACAGATATAAAAACTGAATAAACTTACACTGGTTGTTTCTTTGAGACCTTCAATTTTCTGTAAAAGAAAAATCAAAATAGTGTGGTTAAAGACAAAATTTCCAGCATCTCGTTTGATCTAAATACTGTATAAACACAGTATTTTAATTTTAAACTGGGAGAGGGAAAAAAGCCCTTAACCAACATGTTAAAGACTATTTCCATACATAGACACAGTTTTCAAGACAAGACTGAAGTCAAACTGATAAATAAAGCTCAAAGTGACAAAGTCAGGAATTTCTAAACAGTGACATACACATTTACTCATTAAAATCTATACTTCATTTTTACATAACATGAACAAAAATGAAATGCAGCATGAAGATTCTAAGTTCACTTTGTATCTTTATAAAGTGCACTGAATGGTGGCACATTTCAACACTATTACATGAAATGACCATCATTAAGGTACAATAAACACTTGCAGTCAAGCACAGTTTAAAACAAATCACAGAAAGTAACAGTGCACACGTGTTCTTGCTCTTTCCACGCCTCCAGTAAAAGTGCATCTGGAAATCTGCCTGCCTAATTTTATCTAGAAACACTGGTTCATAAAGATTTCCTGTGTGGAACCGCACCTCAGGCATGCAAAAGGCATCTGCGTGCCATGTTCCACATCAGCGTGACCTGGTTCAGGAGCAGATGCTTCCTGTTGATGTCCTTGGCTCTGTCTGCTGAAGGCAAAATCACTAAACTGGACTCAGCACTGAACCTCTACTAATGCAAATACAGGACCTCTTTGTTTTGACTAGAATGTCTCATGTGACTTAAGTCACAATCTTCTTGATTCTTGAACAATCAAAGTGTGTAAAGGATCCCTTTCCCCCAGCAGGCATTGCAAGCCAAAGCCTACACTGTAAGAGGGGAACATGCAGCTCTAAATCTACAGGAATGAACAGTACCAATTTGTGGATTAAAAAGAAAACAAATGCAGTGACAGCCTCACAGGCAGTTCCTGGGGGAAAATTTTCAGTTGTGCTCTAGATATCACTCAGAGGATGCTGTGCATTTTCTCCAGGATTAATTGGCAAGAGGAGGCCAAACAGAACCCAGACTCAGCCTTTCCTACTGGAAAGACTGGACCATGTTTATCTAGGATGTATCATATGAGGGGTGTTATACCATGAAGTTATGTTATATTTACTCCTGCTGCTACCAGAGAAGCATGCCAACAGCTAAAAATTCCTTGGCTTTGTTTTTGTTTGTTTTTCACGTCTCTATGATACTTCCAGTCTAAACTTTATCAGCACATATCGAGAAAAGCATTTTAAATATGACAGCATACAAGTTTTGAGCCTTTTAGTCCCAAAATAGAATAGGCAATGCACCCAAACGCACAAATCTTGTTGGATGAAAGATGATGCAGATGAAGGAAATCATGCAGCCTCGAGGCTTTACAGCCAGCTGGAGGCAGCCATCAGCAGCTTTGATCATTCTTTACCCATTTTTTTCCCCAACATGTTATAGAGTATTGAGACACCAAATAAACTGAGATCTCAGTCCCTTCAGTGACATCACCTCTGCTGAAAATAAGAAAGTGATCTCAGGCCATGTGATGCAATTCAGTGATGTTGGTTTCTCCCCACCCATCTGTAATTTTCCAAGCAGGCCACTAAGACATTGTTACTCTTACACACAGGTACAGACAAAAGGGTAATTTTGTCAAAGATCACATGGAAGATTTGAGGGGGAAGAAACCTCAGGACAAGCAGATTTCTAAGGCCTTTCCACAAATTATACAAGCACAGTTTTTTCCTCTATGGAACTGAATCCTTTGTGAGCTGGCCAAATTAAGCAGTAACAGTTTGCATTGATCCAGTATTTTTCATCACATTTATGCTCTGTGACCACCTTGCAAGAACACAGCACACAGAACTTTGATAATTTAGACACTACGAAATTGTAAAGAAAACCATAAGCAAGTGTGTTGAAGATAAAACAGATTACCAATAAAAAAGAAATCAAATACCATTTACTACTAGCATTTATCACAGTTTTCTCTTTTCAACATCCCCAGTCTTTGACAACTGATGAAGATAAAATTTTAGTAAGACAGTTCCCCTAGTTTTAGGTAATGAACACATATATTTTCATCTGAAACATCAATTTCCTGCAAATTTACATTCGCGGAATGCAGATTTACAACTGCAGAATGCAATTTGCTATATATAATCTAATCAAACTGCAGGCTGCTGCTGAAACCACTCCCTCTGCTTGCTGCTCGTTGCATCTCCTTGGCATCTGATTTTTTAGGAAATCACTGAGAAAGCTAATTTTATCTCATCCAACATGATTTTTGCCTCATTCAACAATCATGTGACTACAGAGGGATCAGCTCAACCAGCTCAGAGAGGCAGCAGAGGCACGCCTCTGGGGGTAGCTGACTCATGGTTGAAATCTGTAAGGTGCAGCCCAAATCTGTGTGCTCAGCCTTGGATTTGCTTCACAAAAAGCGCTTGTTTTGAACCAAACAGCTTAAGCAGGCTACACTTCCCTCCCAAATCCTGTTAAGTAATGTCAGCTTTGTTCCAGCCTGCAAACATGCACTTCTTTGCTCTTCTGATGCCTTTGAGTGCTACAGTTTTACTCTCCCTGATGTATGATCATGTTAACTACACAAACCTAAACAGAAAAGCTTTCTTGGAGTTCCCACCAGTAATACTGTTCACACTGTAAGAAAGCAAGGTCCTGTCTTGTCTTCACCTTGAAACACCAGTACCCTCAGATCACACCCGCTGCTTGGCTTCCTCTGCAATCAAATACAAACACGGTAGCCCACCAGGAGATTCAGCAGAACTGGCAGCACTGCTGGTTGTGCATGATCCCACCATACCCTGCTAGCTGCACTTCTGCCAGGAATAGCAATGCAGCACAGGGAACTCACAAAAATCCCTGTATTTTCATCAAGTCCACATTTGCACTGTCTCCATCCAAATTCAAGAGATTACCACACCTCAGAAGGAAGATATCCAGGAGATCTTGAGGCATCTCAGAACACCTATACCCTATGCCATCATCTTCAAAAGACCAAATATTCTGTAACTAAAAGCCAGCTCATCCAATGCTCTGTGAACTTGCAAAAACAACAGCTCAGGTTTGAAATCCCTGGCCATAAACAGTTGCAGAACAGCACGCAGCTGGTTGGGAAGCACTTAAATATCCCAAACTTGTTTCCTTGGAGGAAAGAACTATGGGATTGATGGAAGTATCCTGCAGATTACACTCAGCTCATAATCTGACAGCTGAACCACACTTCCATCGACAAATAGGGAAACTGCTAAATACTGTATCAAAAAACCTCTCAGTACAGGAAGAGACGTGATCAAAAGAGTGCTTTGTCAAGTCTTTTTCATTTTTAATAGAGAATAAATGGAATCTGTAGTAATGGCAACCCTCATCAAGATTTAAAACCAGAGGAAGCCAACCTCTTCTAAATGAGCCTCCTCTTTTCTCTATAAAGTCAATCCATCTGTTCCACAGATACCTTGCAGACATAAAGAAAGAAGTCAGCACAACACGTGCAAAATCTCTAGGGATTAGGAGCACTTTGCCACAGGAAAAAAGAACGTACTGCCTGATCTGCAAAGTAGCATCTGGAGGGAGGTCAAAATTGAAGGACAACTCTTCCCAGTAAGACACACTGAAGGAGAAAAACAAAATCCTAAGACCTTCTTCTTGTGGTCAGTTGTCTACAGATTAAACACACTGACAGAGATGCACTTCAAAGTTCTTTTAAAAGCCTGTACATCAGAAAGAACTCCCCAAGACACCACCTAACACATCAGGCAAGATGAATAACACTTCAAAGGTCACAACCATTATAAAGAAGTGAACTAATCACAGAAAGCATCAAACAGTTTTCAAAACAGGAACCAAACACCAAGAGAACACCGCTTGTTTCTCACAAGAGACACTGAGGGAGGGAACCAGGATGAAATACACCACTACTTTATGATACTGAAATTACTGCATTTGCTGGAAAAAAGCAACTCCTCTGTAATAAACTCTTCATAAGGAAGTGTTAAATCCTCCTCCACACACACAAATTCACGTACGAAGCCAGCATGACACTTAATGCCAAACCCATGGCACCAAGGTACGTGCCAGCCTTTCTTAAGCCGTGCTTGAACTCGGACCTACAGAGCTGACTTTGGAGTGGAACAGGAGGGGATGCAAAGAACCCACAGCACTTAAGTGAACTACACCCTTGCTAAAAGAGCAGTGCTCCCCACTACTACATTTCTGGCACCCCCACTTCAGGTGAATGAACTGTGGTATTCTCAGACTCCCAGTGTGTGACAGACCTACACAGGATGCAGACTGATTATGTGAAATACACAATTAGGAGGATTTAATTTTTTTCCTTTGGAATAGCCTTGTAATTTCTACCAACATTAAATACTCATCCTGGTTTAAGATTAAAAAGTAGCAGATTTCAGTTAAAATGCTTTCAACTGCTGGATAGCAGAGGAGCAATTATTTCTGACAGACTAAAACCTGTTTAATGTTATGACACCTAGTATTAGTAAAATTTTTGTTTGCAACTTAGTCACAACACAAATGTTATCAGTTATTCAAATTGCTTTAAGTGATTTGACAACTCAATAAATGTGTACTTTGTATTTCTACAGACCACAGCACAAAACCATCTGATAAACAGGCAATTTTTAAGACAAAATGTACTTGCTTTTCTCTGTTCATCATCTTTGCAGTTCTGGAGTTTTTCATCAAAGAGCTAAAAAGAAAGAGATACTTGTGAAAACACTGAAAGTGTTATTTTTCCATATAAAATCAGACAGAAACACCAACATTTTAAAACCAAAAAGATTTAATAAATATTAAAATCATACAACCCTGGTAGTAGGATCCAAAGCAGTTTTGGCCTAATAATTCTTTACAGCATTTGTGATATAACACATTTGTAACTAATTTCTCACATCATCCCATCCTGCAAGAGACCAAATCTCACAGCTCAGCCTGGCATAATTCTACCATGATTTGAACAAGAAGGTGAGGTTAAGTAACACAAGTGAACTCATCAGAACACCTTCAGCTGCCTTTCTTCTATTTCGGCAAAAACCTTTGGGGCATATGAAGCATTTAACCAAAAGAGCCTCAACCCTCATCAACCCTTACAGGTACCTTGATTCAGGTACATGATTCAAGTCATGTAAGATTTGTAAGCACATTTTTTTGGAAGATATGACTTCCTAGCATTAAGTTATGTTTATTTTCTTAGAAGTGGGATATGAGGTGCAACAAAGCAAAGTGAAACAAACCCTCACTGAAAAGCTTGCACATGCATTTAACACAAGCTGAGCTGAAAGAGTTAACAGAGGCCTCTGAGGGCACCCTAAGGTGCACACACAACCATGCAGTTGTTCAAGGAAGAGAAAAGATTACGGATAATGCTAAAAGCTCATCACATCCACCCTTTTTGCTCAGACAAGAGGATGTAATTTTTAGAAAGGGAGCTGCAGTTCTTCATTCAACTGCCTGCCTCAAACCTACTCATGTGTTCCCTTTCCCTTGAGGGCTGATTTCTAGTTCTAAAAAAAGACTGATCTTGGTCTCTGTCCATCCTCAAACTGACTCATCTTTCATTTTTAATTAATGTCTATCCCCCTCCCCCCAGCTGGCCTGAAATAACAATTAGAAGGTGTAAAGATTTAAATACCTTCTGTCAGTGAAGTGATGGCTCCAGAGTGGCAGACAAAGACAGCTGACCAAGTCTTTGCAGGGCAGCTCTGAATTTTGTTTGCACTCCTCTGGCTACCTTCATTTTTGTTGTGCTCATCCCCCTCTCCACTCTACCCTCCAACCGAGTTTTTGCTGAATATCCCACATGCAATACTAGCTCATTATATCAGGGAAAAAAATCCAACCCAGCAGAACTGAAGCAATTTAACAGCAATTTTAAGCTGCTGAGTCATGGGAAAAAAAAGTGTCCTAAGCAGCAGCAAAAAGTGTTTTTCTCAATAAGGTGAGTACTGAGAGATAAGACCTCACTGATCCTTGCATTCCCATCTATTCTTAAAATACAAAGTTTAAAAGAGCTGTATTCTATAACATTCCTACAGAATGTTTTCACTCAAGGACAAAGCATGGATTATCTACCAGCACTGCAGCAAAGTCTGAAACTGTCTGTAACTGTAGTTACACATCACTTGACAAAATCTTCTCAAGATAAGATTCTAAAATGCTATGAGCAACACAATGATTTGTGTTTTGAAATGAAACTTATTTAACCTTGCCATTTCCATAAAGGTTTTATATATAACAGAATCTTTCAGCCATTGTAAACCATTTTGTATCAATCTGTTTGAGCTATTATAATTTTAACTCCATTTTAACAATCGTAAGAGAAAGGCATTTTCATCTTGACTGACTCTCTCTGTTGAGCTTCCTTTCAACGTGGCCTGGAAATCCAGCCTGGCAAACAGAGCCCCAACACAGCAAATGCAGCATTTAGTTACCATACCTTCAACTGATCTATCAAGATCTGTAGGTAAGCATCAGCCTCAGTAAGTTTCTTGTCAAAATCATGAACACTGGGAACAAATCCTGAATCCACACCCTAGAAATAAATAAACAAATAAAAATGAAGTATTTAATTAATGTTTCAGAGGAGAAAAAAAATCCTGTAACAACAATATGGTTTTTGCCTGCCATCTGACTGAGAAAATGCTGCCTTGCCTCCCATCCCGCCACGTGCAAACACAGGCACACAGCTGAACACATTTGGCTTCTATTTGCAGTTAAATCAGTAACAGTAAATTGCTCCACATTTTCACAGGGGGTATAATCATCACACACCAGAGTATTTCATTACTTATGATTGAACAAATCCTCTTAAATTACACTGATTAAAGTTTCTTTATAAAATATAAAGGAGAATTCACATTTTTCTGAAGACTGTGTTGTGATTCCATATGCTTACATTTCAGCTAGGGAAGCCCAAACCATACCCAATGGGATAACTGCACTTTTCACACTTCAGACAGTATTGTTCATCTCACAGCTCCCTAGCTAAGAACTGCTAAATCTTTTCTTGAATACCTCCGAACTGAAAAGTTCAAAATTGTTAGTCCTGGTTGCCCTTGTTCCTTTACAGCTATAATGATTTGCATCCTTGCCACTGTATCTGAATTTTGACATTTTGTTGCACATATACCACCAAGGACAAAGTATCAGTGCTGTGAGAATGATTACTTGTGTATTTTCTTGCTTGGAAACTTGTTTCTCCTAATAATATAACACTCAGAGCACACTTCTGCATATAACATAATCCCTTTAAAATGATACACCATTGATTTAAAGACCCAAACAAACAAATTCCCCCTGGGATACCACATCTTTAATTGGAGGATAGAAAAGGGAGGATTCTTGATTACTCCTGCCTTCATGCACATACGCTATGTAAACACATCAAAGGTTTATTTATAAAATACCTTTAATGCAAATGGAACTGCGAAACAAATATGAAGCACGCCCAGTTTGAAAAAATTGTACACTGCAAGATAAACACATATAGGAGGAAAAACCCATGAAGGATAAAGAAGCAAGCAACAGTTATAAGAGAAACACAACTCTGAGAACATCACAGCAGTGACAACTTTGCTACCAGCCTCAATATTTTCACCTGTACTCACACTGATCTCAAACAGGACAACTTCAAGCTCTTATGAAACCATCAACTGCTGTTTGAACTGCTGAGGATCTCAAGAGTCCAAGCATGTAAAGATCAACCAGTGGGGAAAAACATTTCACGTGGGGGAAGATGGGCAATCCATATTTGTAAAATTCCACATTAGTGCAACATTTCCTTTGGCATTGTTTGCTCTATCAGAACAGACAGTTTCTCCTCTTCTTGTATGATAATGGGCCATCACATTAAAGAGTTTTACTGATGGCTCTTTAGAGGTGTGGACACGTGTGCAGTAGTGGAATGACTTGCACAGTATCACACACAGCCTAAAACTTAAACCCATCTACTGAATGCAGAAAATATTATTCTTTACTCATTTGCTACAGGCGGGCGTGCAGATCTTGACAGCAGCTCTACAGGAGTAAATCTATCCATACAGATGGGTTTGTAAATCAGTACTAAAAAAAGACACCCTGTATTAGACAGTCAACACCAGTCACATTTAGAAACAGTGTTTTGAAACAAGGAGGAGGGAGGAGAAGACAAAAAAAAAAAGAATTTTTTCTGCCTATGACAAAAAATAAATATAAAAAGCACCAAGTGTAACTAGTTATCAAAAAAACTAACAGGCAGAAGGGACAGTGCTCTCAACCGAGCAGCTTTTGATACTCCCTCAAACTAGTTTAAATTACACCAAAACGACATCTGACATCATGTGATATTAGTATTCTATTTCCTTGTTGAAAATGGAATTGTCTGTTCAGCTACCAGCCAACCCCATCAGTTCAGCAAATGGTCCTGCAAGCTCAGTTAAAAACTCTGGAGGTCAGGTTTCATATACCAAACCATGTGAACTATACAGGAAGATACTATACGGATACTATCTGCTGAAGATGCTATACAGAAATATGGTTTACAGTGCATGTTATCTGTAAGCTGCATCAAAACGCTAGTTTTTATTTCAGTCCTCACTCCATGACTACTAATATGTAACTATCTGGTATTTTTAGTGGTGCCTTAAAGATAAAATGCCATTCTTAAATTTCAGGCTCTTAGATCTAAGGGAAAAGCTGATTAAAACATTCAGTGTTACAACTGAGCAGACACCCACACAAAACACAGAGTGAAAATTGTAACCTAAAAGGTTCTATTAGAAAATTAAAACTTCAATCAATGTAAAGAGAAAGCCATAAAACCAGGTATAGTGTCAAGCTGAACATAGCACAGAGATGAAACACGAGAATAATTTTGCACTTAAAGGTACTTAAAGCTGCAGCACCTCACTAGTTTGCTCTTGGGTTACCAAGATGAAATTTGATAACCTTCTCAGCAAATTTATTAGTCTGTGTTACATGAGATTAGGCTAATAATTTTAAGTTCTCACATAGTTTTAGAATCAAAAACCAAAAGATACTTGGAAAAGTTTAAAAGTTGAGCAATACCACAGAAGAAACAGCCTGCATAAATAGTAAAATCAATCAGTATTTCAAACCCAGCAGTAATTTAGAAAGAGGACATATAGGAAGTGCAGATTTGCAGAACAAATGCTTATTTCTTCATTTTCTGGTCACTCAAAGCCACAGTAAAGGTAAAATGGGGACCCTTTCTCTCCTTCTCTGCTATAAAGGAAATGAGGCTTCAAAAGAAACGGGTGAGCAGAGTCACTAGAATGGCATTTAGCAGCTCGTTAAACTTGTACATTAGGAATCTGGGCATCTCAAGGAGCAATTAAATTTTTATGAGGAACTTGTAAAATACACTGCTCACCTGTTCACAGACTGACAAAACAGGTTGCCTGCAGATATTGCTGAACCTCCACCTTTGGAGGGCAGACTTCAAAAAACTTAACTGGATTTGATGTTTGACAACCTGATCTAAGTACAAGTTTGTCTTGCAGTGAGAAGGTGTTTGGAACAGGTGATTTCCAGAGGTCTTATCCAGCTGAAATCATCCTGTGATTCTAAAATAAGTATCTTCAAATTACAAAAAAAGAACAGGAATCCAGACTATTTCTGATCTTCAGAAATACACTAACTCTATCTTACTGTCAGTACCTATCTGAAGTTAGTATAAACTTGTTTTTCCATTAACTACATCTATTTGTAAGTACACTTAATTAACTTCCAATAATGACTCTGTGTTCATGTAAGTTTAAAAGAATTAACAGATGAAATAGCTACAGAAGCAAGTAATTAAAAAAAATTTAGTCTGCCCACCACCTCCCAAGCCAAGAAGTTTGGTGTCAAAGCAAGTTGTTTGGTGTCTGACTGCTCCCCACCAAGAAAACCATACTGCTAAGAACTCTGGAGAAAAGAGAAAAAGGTACCATAGCATTCTTTCCCTCATCCTCCCTCCCTCCTCCAACTTCTGGAATGTTCCTCCCCTTCAGGACACATCCAAAGCTTAAGGGCCAGATGCCACAGGGCACATCTCAATGCCAGAGCTTGCAGGAAGAGGTAGGGCCCAGCAGCACTGACCAGTCTGAGGTGTCCCAGTGGGATCTGAGTGATCCCCAGTGAGGTGGGGTGACCAGACAGGATGGTTTTCCTAGGAAAGGGTTTCCATGCTGGTCTGGCTTTGAGTAAACATCATCCCAACAGTCCTGCAAAATGATTCCCTTCATACACAACCCTTTTTTTTGGAGGAGGTAAACAGGAGGGCAACAACAAAACATAACCCAGTTAAAAATACATATTATGAGCCTTATTCTCACTACAGAACTGCTAGCACCAAGGGAGTTTACATGTTGTTTCCTTGTCCTCCAAATTAGAAGTCACACATATCTCTAATGCATTTGTATTCAAAACTTGTCCATGCTGAGAAGTAATTCAGCCTAATTTAAACCAGTTCTTTTAAACTCGGATGGGATGAAAAGATTGCATCATCCTTACAAGAAGCATACCAGAAAAATTCAAATCTATTTCTCCAATAAAAGCATTACAATAATAGCTTTCCTGGGGGAGGAAGACAGAAAGCTGTACAGAGCGGACTTTCTTATCTTTTTGAAGACACTTCTGCTACATTCTTCATCTAATTAGGATTCCAAATCCAACAGAAATTCCTGTGTAAGTTAGTTTGAAGGAGTGAATATGAATGTTCTCCTTTCATCCACAATATCTCATCAGAAACATATTCCCTGCCTACATCATGCTTGATTTTGACAAGTTGGACATTGCCTGTAAGGATGACTGATAAAAAACTGAAGAAAAACAAGAAATCAACTTGTAAGCCACTAAACAAGAGCACTTTAGTGGCAAACACAACTCTTATTTTTTAGCTCTGCTAGATTTTTATGCAATATTTAAAGCTCAGAATGTGTTTGGAAACAAATATATGGGTTCTGGAAAGCATACAATTCTTCCGAACAGTCAGAATATTGCAATTCTTACAGGAAAAAAAAAAAAGAAGTTCTACTTTGCAAAACACATAATGCTTAGCAAGGACTGTGTGGCTGTAGATATTATTATATCTTCTAGGAAAACAGTTCAGAAAACAGAAGTATTTACACACTGATAAAAAATTCTGTCTTTAAAGCATAGGTTACAATTCTGAAGCCTCACAAATACTAAGTATATCCCAGAGTCCCATTCCTTTACCTTATAATCTATAATCAGTGTAGATAAAGCACATGTTCTAGGGTACTCACCCATTATCCTGGTTATTTTGTTAGCAAAATCTGAAAAGGGCAGCATGGCTGCCAACTCTATGCCCTTCCACCAGCACTTGAAACACACCCATACTGGATATATTCTTAACCTAAAAGGCCTGGGTTTAGTTTTATGCAAGCATTCTTGACTCACACTAGAAGCAGCACTGAAAAGCCAGTTAATAACAATATAATATACTTGAGAGTGTAATATCCTTAACATAGAAAAGAAAGAAAGTTCTACTCTACCTTATGTTCTTGCTTGCAGCTTCAGAAAGGTCAGAAGAAATCCTGGTTAATGTGATACTAAGCGAACTGCTACTACCAACATTTCATAAACACTTTGCACCAGCATAAATGAATGGGAAATAAATCAGTTCCCATGCTGTTTACTCTTGCCTTTACTCTGCTCTTTCTTTTGAGTCAGCATAAACAACTCAATGTGGAAACTAATCAGGATTAAAAATAAACTCAAGAGAGAGCAGCAGGAAAAGCAATTTTAAGTTCCAAATTCTACCCTTCTTGCCACACTGCCTCTTCTTCTACCCTTCTTGCCACACTGCCTCTTCCCTCTTGCTAGGAGAAGTGAGACAGGACTGCTTCCAGCAGCAGCAGCAACTCCCACATGTTGGTGAAGCCATGGCGTAACTCAGTGTTTAAGCCATTTTATCACTCTTCACAGCAGCCAGCACAAACCCACTTCTTAGAATCAAATTTTCTTATCATTTGCTACTTAGGAAGTAAACATCTTGTTTAAATTCTGGAATTATCAACCTACAAAGCAATTTTTACTTAATTCCTTTCACTTTTATGCTGGTTAGAAATGGCCCACCTTTGGACTTTGTAATTTCAGTTCCTTTGTCTCGCTACAGAGTCCACTCAGAGGCTGAAATAGTTTAGTGTAGATCAAATAAGAAAGTTACTGTGTTACCGTGGTCCTAAAAGACATGAGCTATCCATTATAACTCATGAGACAATTCCAGAGCCAAATTCCACTGCCCAAAAGTACTTGCAGCACTAGGGTGCTAGGGTGTACTTGACAGGCAGCAAGGAAAGCAGACCATTAGAAGCATGTCCTCTCTGAGTGGGACTGCTGGTTGACATATGGTGCTGCTGAGGAACTAGAGAAAATATGAGCTAACTTATCTCCCCACACAAACAAGAAACTGTAGCCACAATATGCCTTCACCCCATGCACACTCTCCCACTATGGGTATGAGGCAATCCATGTGCTGCCACTGCAAAGCCACAGGCCTGCTAATGCCACAACAGTAACGACCTGGGGGGATAAGGGGAAAAACGCTGGGGGGTTCAGAATGATGTCTCCAGTAGTATCACACCCTCTGTTCAATAACTTTTCCATAGACAAACTTAATACTAGAACAACTACGCGTATTTTTAGCAATAGCTTTAATACAAGTGCATACAAAACCACAGCAAGCAGAAAAACACACTTCAGTTTCAAAATTCCAACAAACTGGGCTTCAAGTGTGTCTGAAACGTTTCCTCCCTATTGTTGTTCCCTTTGGATACAACATTACTAATTGTCAGCCGTCTGGACAGTTTGGGTCCCTTTACACATTCTATGTATTTATGACTCAGTTCCTTGACTGTAGCTCATTTTAGGCTTGGAGGGAGGGGGGCAGAAGAAGTGTGTTTTATTCTGTGTTTCAAAAACACTTCCATTACAAATACTGAAGGACAACACAGTAGAACGTTTAGGCAAAAATAAAACCAGGAAGATTAATCAGACTAGAGAACACACAGACACCACTTCACCTCTCCACCTCGCATTAACTCGTAATCCTTCCTGATTTGGTTCACACAACACACGAACCACCTGGAGTTTGGTACAGTTTCTCACAGCGCAGATGAGTGTTTCATACAGTGAAGTTAACTTTAAGTCTGACTTTCAAACTTGAACACTCCTGTACCAGAACAGGCAGACTGAAAGCAGCATGGAAATATGAAAAAAGGCTCTGAAAAGGTAAAACACTTTTGACAAAACCAGATGCCTAAAGGTTTGTAAGTTACTGCCAACCACGTTTCGTTTGCGACAGAAACTAAGAACCCAAGAAAATGCCTTTACAGAAAATAATCTCTGCCGCGGCACTCAGACCCCGCCATCCCGCTGAGCCAATAATCCCCCAAAGAACCCGTCTGACTGTTTTGTCCAAAGGAAAAGGAAAGCGAAAGAAGATCAAGCGCATAAAGCGCCGTTTTGTTCAAAGGCTATTGAAGCCAAGGCGTGTTTGTGTATCTGGATGGCAGCATCCCTGCGGGCGAACGGGACCTGGCCGCACTCGCTGCTGCCCGGAGCCGGAGCCACCCCGGGGGCTCTGTGCCCGCTGCCCCGCTCCCGTCCCCGCGGTGCCCGGGCGGGGTAGGACAGCGCCAGCGCTGCTCGGCCGCCAAGGGCAGGGGCTCGCTGCCCGCCCGGGAGACCCCCGGGGCTGCCCCGAGGGACACCCGCAGCCCCGACCCACGTCCCCCCGCCCCTCCCGCCCCGTACTCACACCGGCCATCCCTCGGTGCTGCGAGCGGAGCGGAGACGCGGGGCTGGCCGCCCGCCCGCCGGGCCCCGGCAGCGCCGCCTCCAGCGGGGCGGGAAGGGGCGGGATGGGAAGGGCAGGACCCCCGGCCGCGGCCCCGCCGAGCGCGTCACCAACAAGGCGGCCGGAGATTGGCGCGGGGGCGGCCCGGCCCCGGAGAGCCACGGCCAGGGGAGGGAGGGGTGAAGCCCAGCAGGGCCTGGCGGGCCATGGATGCGCGGGGATGTTTCCGCCTGGATTCGTCCTGAGCTCGGCCCTGCGGGCATCCCCCGACACTTCAGCCCCTGTTCCTTCCGCCCGCACGTCCCAGCAGTGAGGGTGAACAGAACGGAGACCACTCTTCCTGAGCCGCGAAAGAAAGAGGGTTGGCAAGGAGATGCAGTCGTGTTTCATTCTTAAATCAGTGCCGGCTCAGCAGCTCCCGTGGCAAACCTCGGCAGTTCCTGAATGGGAGTGTAAGTGAACGCCACTCCACCGACTCCACAAACAGGGGCCAGAAGCTAAAAGGTTACATGACCCACACACACTGAAGAAGGTTCTTGAAAATGAGTGGTGAGCACACAGGAGTGGCCCACTAAGTATTACATTCAATGGTGAACCTATTTACAAGGATAGAGGATATGTTTCTTAGTACTCAATTCTGGTTTTTTCATTATTCTCTCAACCATTACTAGTTAATTACTAACTTGGCTATTTTTTTTTTTTTTTTTTCAAAATATTCCTTACTTTTTTTAAAAACTCCAAAAANNTTGTCAAAATATGCCTTACTCGTTTGAAAAACTCCAAAAACGTGAACAGTTATGTAATGGGAAACAGCTCCATTATTAGCTGCTATCAAGAAATCTATTTCTGCCAATAAAACTAAACTCAATTTGTAGAGAGCATGGAAATGTACATTTTGATAAAACCAGCGTATATTCTGGTGTTTCATTCCTGTACTCTGTATCTCCAAACCCATAAAAAGTCTTCCAGGTGGAGAAAACAGTACAGATTCCTTTTACTTCATTTCAGACCCTAAATAGGACCACTCATGTAACCTATTCACTTTCTAAGCTGAGAATGGGGAGGGAGGCATCCCTTGGGAGGGAGCTCAGCCCTTCTACATCCACATATTGTTCCCTAGTAATCCCTGTGTCCTCACATCCACTGCAGAGTGGGGTTCTTCAGCCCTTGGTCAGCTACTGTTTCCAGATAGAGAAATTACTTCTAACTTACCCATGACACGTTGGGAGGGATACAAAGCTGATTGTCAAATGGGAATTTTTATCCAGGGATCTGCTATTCTCTATTAAATTTGTAGTGGTCTTCAATAGATCAAAAGAGGTTGAAGCTCACTGTCCAACAGGTAAGTTGACTGAGGCAGTACAAGTGCCTGAAGTTGGATGGAACAAATTCAGGCTTGTTCTAACTCTTTAGATTGGGCAAATATCACCTAAATCAGTCTTTATAAGCTTTCTTTATGTGATATTAGAGATTTTACTCTTTCTTCGCACTGAGTCAAATGTTGAGAGACCTAATTCTCTTGCCATATTACAAAAGCACAACCAAATCTTTATTCAACACAAATAATGAACACCTGCTGTAAGAATTCTACACTGTCACCAGACACCTATATGGTACAAACCTGATCCCTTTCATGAGAGTTTGGGTTTCTCTCCAGGGCAAAAATAAATGTTTAGCAAGTCTTATAGACATGTCCAGCTCTAGAGTATCACCAGAAACTGATCTTAGATCCTAGAACTGCAGAATATCCTGAGCTGGAAGTGACCCACAAGGATGACAGAGTCCAACTCCTGGAACTAGATAACTAGAGCTAAGAACCATCCTCAATCCAACCATCTGTCCTTAGTACCAGAAAACCACTGATACCCACCTTACACAGTGGATTCAAACACAAGCTGTTTACCATTTTTGTCACCCAGAAAGAGGTTCAATGCTGCTGTTACTTTTAATTTCCAAGTTAGGTGGCATACAAGCATACAAGTCCCAAAAAGGACTAACTCCTAGTTTTAAACAAAAAACAACAACAAAAAAACCCAACCAAAACCCAAACTAAATGTACAACAATAAATCCAGAACCTTACCATAAATATATATTATAAATACATATGAGTTAATGATAACTATATATATAATCTTATAAATATGAGTTAATAAAGGTAAGTCTCATTCTGACTTTTCATTATGGTAGGACAAGAAAAATGTGACAGACAAACCTAAACTGATGTTTTCCTATATGCAATTGGATAGGCTATAGAATAGCCAAATTATCATTCAGGATGTGTTGGATATTAGCAGTCATGCCATTGTATTTCATTGCTTTGAAAATAAAAAGTAAAACAAGTGAAAACTGAAAGTGAAACTTGCCTGAAGTTGGAGGGTATGGCGGAGGATGGTGTCCTCTAAGGCATGGAT
Source organism: Gymnorhina tibicen (assembly GCA_013399875.1). Classification (NCBI taxonomy): domain Eukaryota; kingdom Metazoa; phylum Chordata; class Aves; order Passeriformes; family Artamidae; genus Gymnorhina; species Gymnorhina tibicen. Next base: position 1,261,504 of record VXAZ01007995.1, read on the forward strand.
CCACTTCTCCCTCTCATCTGCATCTCGAGCTGAAAAAGTATTCAAAAGATATTGTTAAATTTCATGTAGTCTTACATACTAGAAGGCACAGGCAAACAGGTCTGACGTCCACACTAAATATGGAAATTAACCATCCTGTCTTTGTTAAATCACCAAGCACATAATTCCAGTTGTCTTACTATCCTGTTTCTTTTTCTGTGGTTACAGCTCTGTCCCTTGTCCAGCTTTAGGGGAACACATGCAAAGAGATTTTGCACAGACATTTCTCACTTAATTCATTAAGTAATTTTAAAATTTTCTTATTTACAAGAAAATAAACAACTTCCAATAAATTCTGCTTCAGTAACAGTGGACATAGTGGACATAGTAACTTTCAGGTATGGATTCATAATACAGGACAAACACCCCTAACAGGTCGCCAGTGTGAATAATGAAGCACAAAGAATAATCTTAAATATGCAACAAACATTAAACCGAAGAAAATCCTACTCTCCAACTGCTTTCTTTCCCCCCTACCCCCAGTACAGACATGCTTCCTTCACTAGTCTGAAAGAGTTCCTTGCTGTGCTCTAGGAGTGCTTAAAAAACAAAGGAGCAGAGTCAGTGGAGTCCAGGTAAAAACAAAAGAGAAAATTCCAGAGGCATTAAACAGAATGTAAACAAACTGGCCTGTAAAGGGATTTAGAATAGTTATTGACAATTGTTTCTAGTTCCTCATTCAAATGGAAGGTATTAAAAGAAACAGGAAGCCTGCTAAAAGCAAGGAAAACATAAGTGAGCTAGCACCTATTATGAATCAGCGAACTGAGATTCCTATCTCACTGATTTGTTAAGGAGTTCAGAGGAAATATTCTTAGGTTAAACTGAAAGGTGCTCTCCAGCTCAAAATGCTTTGTTTCAATGTTCCCTTCCTCACCCTTTTGTTTCCATTGCTTTTTGGAATTCTGCAGCTTAAACCTATCAGTACTTAAAAATGCCTCAAGTCTTTTGAATATGTAGGTTTTTCTAGACTCCCCAAAGATAGCCCTACCAATATCAAGATCAACATACTGCACTGTTTACTTCAGTATATATATACTAATTATGTCAAGTTAACAAAACCATCAGGAAAGAACTGACAATGCATGTGTTTGTGAGAAATAGTTAAGAATGTCTTTTTAATACAGAAACTTGCTCCTAGCCTAACTGATGAGGTGGCCTCACAAAATACTGGGGCAAAACTTTCACTACACACAAGGTAAGACTCTGAAATCTATCTAGTTTTTTCCTAAAAAGACACATTTTTCCCATGTACTACAAGTCAATCCTTACTCATTGTTCTTTTAAAATAGAGCACGATCAATTGCCACAGGTATTTTGGTAACAATACCAGTAACCTGCACAAATTAAAACTAGACATAAGGGAAAGTGGCTACCAAAGTGCTTTCAGATGCTCAGAGAAAGTCTGCAGGAAGAAGTTAAAGTAATTAAATGTTACTCAGAACAGCAGGTGACTTTCCTGCAGGAAAGGCAGCAAGTATTAAAAAGCTGGATATGCCATTGTGATACTCTCAATAGCTCATTAGAAATAACTTTTAACTTACAGGCCTCTTCTTGCTGGTGATCCATATTTTAACTGAGAAGCTGAAGCAGGCACTGAGGACAAGTTTATAATGCAGTGAAAGCAGACAGGATGGAGGGACAGAGGCTCTGTGAACTCTGCCCAGTGACAGCATTACATTAAATACGTTTTGCAAGATGCAAATTATAATTTTTCTTTTCCCATTCTGTACACACGTGCACACACAAACATCCTGTTCTTTTTGCACAGCATAGGTTACACCTTAACACTAATTTCAATTGCTGAACGAGTCAATTAGAATCAATTTTAATACCTTCTATTTTCTTTGGTTCTTCTTACCAAAACAGCCCCGTAGGCCTAGTCCTGCCAGACATATCAATCAAGTTTATTCTTCTTATTCCAGTCACCACTAAACACTAAACATATATAGTTACCTGTGTCATTAATCTCAGTATTTGAAATGTAAATGTAGTGCTTTAACCTTTCGAAGGTGTGTCCAAAACAACAGTGGTTAACATTATTTCAACGTGTATAAAGTTCAATGTGTATAAGGTTTCTCAGGTTTGTTTTCTGTTTTCCTGTGGTGTTTTTTTTAATCACCATCTCCCAGTCCCAAAAAGCATCTTACTGGGGAACTGGGGTACAAGTCAATGAGGAGCTATTAAGTAATTCATGGGATACAAATATCCCATGTTGAAGGGCTTTTTCCCACGATTATTTAAACTAAAAAGGAAACAACTAAGCTGCAGACCAGTGAATTAATCCTTGTATTGCAGCAGGATTCCTGTGATCTTCCATACTGCCAGCAAAAAGAGGTCACGGTATTAGTTAAATACTAATCTCAATATACAGTAGGCCATTAATAAAGGTTATCACATTCTGACTTGTATCTGAACCCCCAGCAGAACAGAGAGGCCTTACAGCAATGGGGAAGACCTTTCCATACAGTTCCGAAATGGAACTGACTTTCCCATGCTCATAAATAAACTAAATTTTTGAAACTTCTGCTTCTCCAATGACCCCTTTATACCTCTCTCTACCACGGCTCAGCAGAGGGGAAAAAGCTGTATTTTTTCCTCATATATTAGACATAGCAATCTTCTGGCATAGCATGATCGATCCTTAGGGAGCACACATGCATCTCATCAATCCTGCTACTTAGACAAAGTCTCGGGCACAATAAATCCAGGAACACTGCCATGAGAACACTGCTTACTGCATGGAAACACAGCATCAAAACCTTTTAAGCACTCTTTGTTCAGGACACTGTTTTAATTTCAGACCATCTATCATCAACAGCAGATCCTCCTGGCTCTCCTCCACAGACTCTTAAGAAAACCACAGAGACAACCAGTAGGATGCAGTTTTTAGTAAAGCAAGATGCAAGAAAAGTTATATTAAATCTAATCAAAATGGCTGCTGTGAGATTAGGTGCAAGTAAAAGCTCCCTAATGGTAAAAGCAATTTAGAACTGAACAGCTGCCAAAAGATCACTGATGAAAAAAAAAAAAATCAATGGGAACATTCAAAAAAGAGATTAGTCAACACACTCAAAAAGAATTTATGGGAAAAATCTACACACAATGGTCAGAGATCATTATCTACCCATCTGTAGGGAAAGCTAAATATCCAAGCTATTTTTCATTTAAAGAAGGCAACTTTGGTCAAAGGAAAAGCTCTAATACCTTTGGCACCTAAGAAGTTTGTGATGCACACTACATAATATCCACTCTGTATCTGCAGATGCTTTCTTCAGCAGGTAGGGACAAGAATGACCTGCTCATTAGTCCTGTGCCTCAAGTACCCTGAAATCACTCCAACTTTTCCATTATTTGATCAGGCTCCATTTTAAAGTTAATTCCCCTTTTCAATTCCCATGTGAAAGCTACTCCAGAATTTGTTTCTGACAAAATATTTGGGATAAGGTAATTCTTATCTAGTCCAAGGAATTACACTAGTATTGTGCTTATACAAAAATAGAGGAGTATTATCTGGTCCCTCCTGGCACAAAACTTCTAAAAAGAGAAGGGCAAGAGAGAGAAACAATTTGCTTCTCCCTAGGCTGACTGTAGAATAACAATATTACAAAAGACAAACAAGAAACACTGAAGGACACCTGGACATGAGAAACACCTGACACTCAAAAACATAAAGGTGGTTCTTAGTCTGAGGGGTTAATGCAAGAGTTACCTGGTCAGCTGAAATTTAAGTTGTGCTAGAGCATCAACTATCCACAAAAATAGCATTGCTATGTCTGCAGTTGAGAGGGCACTAACAGTGCCTGTGTCTTTCTCTTATTTTAAGTGCTAGAATTATTAATTCAGTTTTTATTGCAATTTAACAGTGAACATTTGCACGTGAAAGAAGCTAAATCCACACAGAGCTGCATAATCACTGCTATGTGCAAGAGACTGGAATCATTAATGGCTGAAACATTGCAATTTACTGCAATTTTTTATGTCAGTAAAGCTATTTTTACTTTTTTTTTTCCTAGTAGAATTAGTATTTATGAGCTAGATTACAGTTTGTTCCTATATGCCTAAGCCCTCACTCCTCTGTGTCTATGGTGCATCCTTTGAAAGACACCTGTATAATTTACTGTGACATCTCAGGCATATCTAAGACAACCACAGGGTACTTAACATGATCACAGTCCTATTTATGACTGGTTCAGAGAAACACACTTGAAAAGAATGTCATTCATCACAGTGAGTTTTAATATGATAACAATTTTTTTTTTAATGTGTATTTTTTGTGATCTCTCTGGTTGAGCTTATTCCTAAGATATTTTAACATCAATCTTATAGTCTTATACTAAAAAAAATCTGAACTCTTTCCTAGAGAAGGTCCAAAGAAAGAAAAGCAATTATTTGACCAAAGAGAAAATTATAGAATGAAAAATGTACTAAACACAAAAATTACTGCTTCTCCTGAAGAATTTCTGTAATTCAGAAAAATTGTGGTTTAAAACTCCCTGTTGTTTTATGAAATAGCCCTTTATCTCTGAACTTCCCAAACTGCTAAATCTGATATGTCAGGGATTTTAAAAAGTTCTGTTCTATGAGATTAAGAAGGCAAATGAAATGCAACTACATTAGATGCTCTCAGCCTCTATTAATTTCCCAAATAGCATACAAATTTTATAATTTAAGTTCCTACAATATTAACTTTGCTGTGGAGAGATTATATGTGTTTATATAACGTATACCAAATGTTAAAGTACAGCATAAAACAGATTACTTTTTCCAGCCTAAGCTTGATAGCATCTAAAGATTAGATATAAACAAGTTTAACAACTCTGCTCCACGATACAGCATTTACCACCAGCATTTCTAGGTCATGCACAGCAGTACTTGGAAGACAGAAAACACAAAAAATATATCACCTCAGAATCTGCATACGGGTGCTTATGTTTTTATGTGTGTGCACATCTACATGGGCATTAGGATGAAAGAAAACCCGAAGAATTAGTGACAAAAAATTACTAGATTACTTATAAAAACACCATACTGTCACAAAAAGAAATGCATATTTTATTTTCATTCACTGTGACCTACTTACAGGCAGAACTCAATAAGAACAGTCTATTACACCCACAGAGTCAATAGAGTCAATTATGCAGCCTTTATTCTGACAAAACTTCCACTGATTTGTATGCAAAATTCCTGTATTTTCTCAGCCAAGTGCAGAACTAATGTAGTATCCTCACACACAAATCACCAGATAATAGAGATGAAATCCTGGCTACACTGAGATCGATAGGATTTCTGCCACCAGTCTCAATGGAGAGAGATTTTATCAGTAGTGCTCAATAAGGTGGAAAAGTCACGCATCACAGGACTGTTCCATGGCTAAATAAATTGCTATTTAAAGTCACTGAAGGCCTTTCAAACCATAGAAAAACATGCAAGATGAAGCAAGGTTTCATACAAGGCTAGCAAAACACTGTACTTCCACTGCTTACAAATACCCTTCTAACAGATGCAGCTCCCACATCTGTCAGTAGGTCGAACATTATTTCCTCTGAATCATAATTTTGGAGTTGTCACAATCATTACTCTCCCTTCTCCTAATCCTCCCCCTGATGCCATTCTCCACCCACACATATAAATCAACCCTCCTTTTGTTCTGCAGGTGTCTGGCCAGCCTGAGCTCCCCTTCCCTACAGGAAACTCCTGTGCAGTCACAAGACACAAAGTCATTAGGCTTGCCCAAACAAAAAGCATCAAAAGGTCTCCTGTGTACAATGTGTTTGTAAGATTAATCTGTGATCTTGAGAAATCAACTAAACTGCTCTTTCATTGTTACCTAAGCTCAAAAGCTTTTTTAGCAAGCTTTAAAATCAGCCCATAAACATACTTTTGGGTGTAAACTTCTGTGACAAAGGAAACACATGATCAAGCTGCTATTAGTTCTCTCTGGAAATCCATATATAATGTGTAATTTGGTAACTAAACATGTCTGAGTGTGGGACAAATCTGCAAGTATATGGTTTTTCACTAGAGAATAATACTTAAATATTAATAATAGCAACACTAAATAATACTTCACATGGTATATTCTGTGAAAATGGCTTTTAGGGTATGTTTGCATTTAAAACCAATCACAGAATCACAGAATGGTTTGGGTTGGAAGAGACCTTAAAGATGATCTTGTTCCAACCCCTGCCCTGTCCCTGCAGGGACACCTTCCACTATCCCAGGTTGCTCAGAGTCCCATCCAACCTGACCTTGAACACTTCCAGGGATGGGGCAGCCACCCTGGGGCACCTGTGCCAGGGCCTCACCACTATCACAGTAAAGGATTTTTTCCATTGCAGATCACACTGATAAAGTCCTGAAACTACTAGCTTAAGGTAGAAGCCATATTTTGGCCTGAATTTAAAAAAAGATCAAAATAGAAGAACAAAAATATAACCATTTTCTTAGCCAATAAAATAGTTGTCAATGTAACAGGTCAAACTCAAGTTTATAGCTATTTGGAATTTCTTGTTAAAACAGAGGGAAAAGAGTGTTGAACTACTCAGTATCCCTCCCCTCCTTATAGTGAGGCCTTTTCTGGCCATTTTTCCCCTTCCAAAATTGTTGCCATGTATCACATATACAGTTGAGATAACAGATTCATATTGATGCCAAAAGTAACAAGCAATAAATACACTTTTTCTTCCAGAGGAAGAAAAAAAGAAAACAAATCAACACATTATACAGATACTGTATCATGGCATTATTTCTTTGCTACTCTCAAGTTTAACACATATTTTGAAATACACAGTTTCCACCTGAAAAACAGTAAACAGGAGGTGTTTATATATGACCACAACAATTAAGAACAGAAAGTCCCATTAAAAATGGTGTAACCATGGGGTGATTGGAAAAGAGACAATTACAACACAGGATGCTGCTGGTGCAAGGAGGACCTGCATGGAACAGGAAAAGCACAACCATGCACCGCTCCCTACACTCTGGTCACATGTTCCAACCACTCGAAATACCAGTGCATACATCAATAGCAAAAAGGAGGCAGAGGGAAGAGAGGGGAAGACAGAAAAATCACTGCAAAAGCTAAACCTAGCTCTGGCTCACAGAGGGATTTCTGCAGTTCTGCCAGTCGGGGAGGATGAGATGCAGGCCAGAACTTTGTGCAGCCCAGACCTGTCAGGTAAAGGGAGGATGACAGGTAGCTCAGCTTTACTCTGAGCATAGCTACTCATCCTCCTCTGCAGTGTAAAAGCACAGCTGAGCACAGCATAGAGTAATTCACTGTTTCGGCATCACCAGAACCCTAACAGACACAGAAAAATGTTAACTTAGGACAAACAATGCTGTCACAGGAGTTATAGACAAGAAATCAAGAATTCACACCAAAATCTCTCTCTAGGCATTTTCCAATATCAAATTTAAAAAGCTCTAAAACTTTTTGTTTTTAAAGGCTGCAATTTATGAATCGTTATTTAAATCAGGTAATGTGATAGACTTAAGTGCCTCTTTCTACCACAAGAGCAGTCAGCTTCCTGTCATCTATTTGGTGGACAACATGAAAGATGTATAGAAGACTATAAATATTGACTATTTCTGCAAGTAATGTTGAAATACAGGTATAAAACCAATAGAATTTATTTTGATAGGTAATGCAAATACTTAAAATCTCAAATTCTGACACTGCTCAGCAACTAAGGCCTTTGTGGACTCCAGTACATCCTCAATAATAATGCCTCCCACATTAACAAAAAATCCTTGCTTTTTCATCATGTCTCCCTTTTTCCTCAGCTGGGATGGTGGGCAGACACAAATCAAGCTACAAACTGGGGAAGGATGGGAAGGAAGGAGAAATCTACCTCTACCAGCTGACAGCTTTCATGTAATAGGGAATAAGTTGCACAGCAACATTCACGCTTCATTTCTCAAATACTTTTGTGGCAGGAATAGGAAAGGAAAGACAAAAGCTAAAGCAAAATCATCTCAGATCAATGCACTGGACTGCTTCCAATCTTTCAATCCTTTATTACACAAAACAGTGAAGACAAAACTGATTTGCCTTCCAAGGAACTGTACTGCAGGCTGAGAGAATAAGAGCTGGGTTTTCAGGTAGGAGTTTAAAAATCTGACCTTTTTTTAATATGAATTCTTTTTTTCTGCATACAATGTGCATTTAGTGAAGTATTTCAATCCAAATGGAAGCTTCAGGTTAGACAGCAAATCAAATATCAAGAAGAAATACAACAATAGCCTTGCCAGGCTCTCTTGAACATCATGTTCCCACTCTTGAATTTAAGTCACGAGCATCCCAGTGAGGAGAAAGAACAGCTAAGTAATATGAAGGATTGAAGAAGTGAATTTCCAAATGGAAAGAGCTTAAAGCTTGGTGATGATACAAAGATGTTAAAAGAAAAATAAACCCAACCCCCGCAGTGTTTGAAAGTCATGGAACATTTAGAACACGGACATGTACTGCAGCAAGGAAAAATATACTACCAAGAAAAAGCTTCCTGACAGGAAGGTAAATTCAACTAAAAGTATTATCCCAAATGTCTTACAGCAACTTGAACAGATTTTTGCATCTAATCTGAAAAAACCCACGAGGGAATACTTTAAGATCTACCTAATTCAGAAGCCTTACAAGCAAGCCATGACACTGGATATTCAGCATGACCAAACAAGGACCAATCAGGAGATAAAATACATTACTTTAAAATCTGTTTTAAAATTTCTGAGGTCATTCTACCTCCCTTCCCCCTCCAATATGAACAAGCATCAATATACCTGTACATAACAAGAAAATACAGGGAAAAAATCTGCTGGGCACTCTGGCAGAGCTAAAGTTAAGCTGACAGTTAAAACAAAATATGCTGTTTGTTTTACTGCCCATATTTATTCAATTAACATGTTTCCTTTACACCCAGGTACTAAGGATATGGATCCCATTTGGGATGTACCAGTCATCTTTCAAAACCTACAATATCTTTGTAATAAAAACTTCTTAACTTTTACTGATGTTCAATACAGGAGTGGCCACTAGGAAGCACAGTTGAGAACTGAAGAGAGGGAGATTGTCACAAGCAGCAACAAAATATGAACTTTACACCAGAAAGACTCAGAATTTACAAAAGTCCAGTGACAAGCAAATCTTAGTGGGAGATGCTGGAGCTTTGGCACTTCGGACATTCAGCTACACACATACACACACATATGGAATCAACTTCCATGTGAGAAGCTGATCAGACATTTTTAAATTACTTATTTGCCCTTCATCTCATTACTTACATCTCTAGAGTGTTAGTCAGACGTGCAACTTTGAGTAATTGACATTAAGAAATAATTAATTAACCCAGACTGAAGTTTTATGTTTCACCAATTCAAATTCTAACACTGCCTGTCAGCAAAATTTCACTGAGGCACCAATCAGTACTTAAAGTCTGAGTGAATGGACAGCCTGAAACTGTTCCACTGCAGATGGGACCCTAACTTACATCAGCAGATCTTCGAAAGCCTAGATTTTTAAAGTTCTGGTTTTTCCCCAACAAGGCTCCAGGTTCTTTGAATCCCTGTCTGTCCTTGAGAATGAAGGAAGGCAGCAAGAAGGAAGAGACTGTAAGTTACCATTCCTGCAGTCTTCTCTTGTACAAGACTTCTTTTATAAAGGGTGAATGTATTTATAGCTATGACTACCTTGCAGAACAAAACCTCTATCTTAATCAGGTATTAAAAGTTAGGAAGGAATTGTTAGGAATTCTGTATGTTTTCTTGGATTATTCCCAGAATCTGCCCTACATATCCTATGTAGTCTCAGCATACATTTTGTAATATTTACATTATTAACCACTCGCCATTCAAGGCTGACAGTGACCCACATTTTGTTTAAGTTAAAAACTGTGTAATTAATTTAATATAATGAACAAACATTTGACATAAATATAACAGAGGTTGCATGAGGTGAGAATGCATTTACAGTGGCTGGAAGAACTACATATATAGTTCCACAGAGCTTTTTTTATACTGAAATATCACAAGACTGATATCTTAACTGTCTTTATACATTTTTGCATTAAATCCACATATATTAATACTCTGCTTGTATCATTACATTTTCCTGGATATCAGGGATGTTATCTTCATAATATGCTAATAGAAAAAGCATAATACAGAAAATAGTGTACAATATCTTAGTTGTACACTAAAGGAGCATACATAAATCCTGGCCTAATATGAAATGCAGAGAAAGGGAAATTATAAAGCACAAGATGTGACAACATTGCTGTTCAAAAATTATTGATATTTCTTAGAGTAAAACATTACTTATGTCAAATACTATCAGTTTTCTTAAGACATCTGGCTACCTAAAGGAGAATACAGCATATAAAAATCACTAAAAACAATATGTATTAAGAAAGGTATATCTTAGTAACTAAAGAGCAGAGATTTCTAGATTTACCTGTATCAAGTTCTCAAATATTCAGCAGTATTTAGCTTTGTAGTACTGAAAGACTGCCCTAGTACAGCATTCCATTACTGCATTAGCAATTAGCTTGCATTTTATCAGTTATCCTTGGGAACAGTAGATTTAAGTATTACTGTGAGCTCAGCATTATGAAGGTATATTTACGAGGCTTAATGCAGTGAAAAGCCAGAGGACAGCAGCAGCATTTAGGGAAAACTGTAGCACAAGGAATACAGAAGCCAGTGACAATATGGTGTACAATTAATATTTATCATTAGAACTAGTCTCACAAAAGCAACTGTATTAACGATAATTCCCATTTGCAAATCACTGATTTAAAAATATGTACAATACAATATAAGTTATAGAATTATTTCAGTTTACATAAATTAAAATGACTGCTGAAACGCAAATGTGCCTCTTGGATATTTACAGTTTCCAGCTCTATACAAAGCAAGTATTTAGTCACTGCATTTTAGAGGAAAAGCAAAAGGACTAACAAACGTTACTTAAAAATATTTTCATCACACTTCCCTAGGATTTTAACATTCAGAAAAAGGAAGTTCTCTGTTCAGTATTAGCACAGTATTAGTTAAAAATATTTTCATCACACTTCTGTAGGATTTTAACGTTCAGAAAAAGGAAGTTCTCTGTTCAGTATTAGCACAGTATTTTGTCCTACTGCTGCAGACAAAATAATTTAAGAAGTATAGCAATTATATAGAGCCTTACCCTTTCTACCGGTGAGCCATAGCATGCAATGACGAAACATAGCAGTGGCAGATGGCATTGGTGTTAGCAAATGTGAATAAAAGGATAATAGCAGAGAAATGGTGACTGGCAGACAAGACACAGAAATGTAGATGAAATGAATGCAAGCTGGTAAATCTTGAACCAAAGCTCCACCGTTAAGCCAAATGCTGCCTCTAGTCTCCTCATAATTGAGCATTAAGTTCTATTTGGATACAAATTGCAACCTTCAGACCAGTCTTGATTCTCTTCATAAAGAAATGCATAATCGTATCTTGATAACGAAGACCAGAAACGTTTTGTAAGCGAAACCCATAATTAGAAGCACATTACTTTCTCCCCTTGAGTGATTTATTCTTTACATTATTAATCTCCAAATCCTGCCAGAGCTACAGTCTCTTTCTAGCACATATGTATCCACTGCAGATGTAAATCCCTGCCTAACCTGCAGCACCCCTGGATCCAGAATGTTCTCAGTGTGCTCATTCATGCTGTTCTGTTGCCAAACGTTTAAAATCATCCATCAAATACAAGTGGAATCTATTATAAGAAAAAACAATCTCTTCTTTCAGCTCACCCTGAAAATGGAAGGTTTTCTGATCAACAGTTATTGTGAAGGTGCTGTCGTCCTCATCGTCTATACCAATCACAGCTCCCTGTGAAACAAAGAACAAAATCCTGATAAGGCAAGCAGTGACATCAGCAGCAGACACTCTATCACTACACCACTGGAATTTAAACAGCTTTGACAAATTAGAAGCAAACTGAATACAGTAAAGAGCTGAAAGATTCTCTGTTCAGTCATAGCATGCAGCCAGTTCTTTAAAACAATAAATTTTTAGTTGCAGAAAAAAACAGTAAATGTTTGTAAAGCTGATTTTCTGGATAATAATATGCATCTTTGATTTTTGTAATGGAGGTGGCTTTATGCTGCAGCAGTTCTCTACTACATTCCAACTTACATTTTAAAGAACAGCAAGAAGCAGTATTTTATATGTATTTTCTGTGTATAAAAATAATAATTCATAAGTACTCTACAGAAAGAAGCTCTTGACCTGATTTTATCTACCAGCCTTTAAGAAAAAATAAATCATTCTAGCAGAATGAATTTGGCCCATCATGTCATGTCACTGGTACACTGCATGATCTAATTTTCAGTCCCTAAGTAAATATTAACAGTAAGTAATCAGGATATATCAAAAGAAACCAGCTTTGTCTTCTAATTCTTCATGAATTATTACAAGGAAATGCAAATAAATTAAAGACCATCTGTGCTTAGCTATTTACAAATCTATCCGCATTTTCATTCCTGCCCCCTCTAACACTTATAATAAATAAGTTTCACCCAGGAGAAGATACAAAAAAAAGGACAATTCCAGGTCTCTGCCATCTCAAATAAATTGTAATATTTAGCTCAAAAATCACCAGTGGATTTACTCAGTTTCTCTTCTTCTCCAAGGAGACACAGCACCAGGATCTGTTGTATTCTTCCCCCCCCCACAAAACACAGACACGCCTGGAAGGTGCACATATTTAAAGGGTAAATTCTGCCCTTATTCTCAGAGTACACAAAGAGTAACACTAGTACCAGGAGCCCTGAGTCAATTCCAACAAGTGCTTCCTTTCACTCAGCCAAGCATCCCACAGCAGCTCTAGGGATGGGGTTCAGGGATACACCAGGCTGGCCAAAACCTAAGGATGGTTTGGGTACAGACTTGAGGGCAGAGGGAGCTGAGTCAGTGTTACCCACACGCGTTCCTCACAGTGCCTGCATGAGGTTTGTGGCCTGTGGGACCAGGTCATGCATGGCTGGGACCACCACAGGCCCCACAGCAGAGTGGCAGGAGCAGTCCTGTGTAAGAACAGCACATGCCATCTGTAATTCAAGGCAGTGCAGCGGAAGAGGATAGCTCCAAACTGGTTTTTACTTTCCCTCCACTGATAAAATGTGCCACTTAACTTCTCCAAGAGTATCTTCCACATAGGCTTTTCATGGACAGCTCCGTGATCACTATAAAAGAGGCACCTAAAAAGTGTATCCAAGCCAGTATAATTCTGAGTACTTTTAGTGCCAGTACATGACAACCACCAGATTTTTTTTTTAAATATACCAGTAGATAAAAAATATCTGGCACTTTAAGTACATGTTTTGCTATGCAGTAAATCAGAAGGTCACTGCAAGTTGTACAGTATCATTCTCCTCAACAGCTATACCATAGAGTCATAGAATCACTAAGGTGGGAAAGGAGCTCTACGATTATCAAGTCCAATTGTTAACCCAGCACCACCACATTCACCACTGAATTTTCTCAGCAAGTGCCACATCCACACATCTTCTGAACACTTCCTGGGCTGGTTCCTGAACCACTTCCCTGGGCAGCCTGTTCCAATGCTGACCATTCTTTCAGTGAAGAAATTTCTCCTAATATCCAATCCAAACTTCCCCTGGTGCAACTTGAAGCCATTTTCTCTCGTCCTGTCACTTGTTACCTGGGAGAAGAGACCGTCCCTCACCTCACTACAACCTCCTTTCAGAGAATTGTAGAGAGTGATAAGGTCACCCCTGAGCCTCCTTTTCTCCAGGCTAAAGATACCAAAAACCTGTAAGTCAGACACCAAGAACATGACCAAGATACTCTCCCCAGAGGATACAGGTAAAACTCACGAGAGGCTAAATACAAACTGGGACAGCTGAGTCCTGCCCCATCCTAAGTGTGGGAGCAGGGAGAGTTCTCCCAGGCCTGTGAGCTCAGCAGAAACCTGTGTACAGTGCACACACTGTCATTGCAGCACTGGGGCAAAGGGTCTGAACCAGAAGCACAGAAGATGCTTCAGCTGTCACGCAGATAATACATATGAACAAATAACATTAAAAACAGGAGTGGGAAAGTTTACGTATATTCCAGAAAACTTTCATAGGACTTAAGCAGAGTGCAGATAACACAGAATCCTCTAAGAATACACTTTCCTAAGTACACTAAGACAACCAGCAAAAGAATTTGAAGATGAAACTTCAGGTCTATGAAATGTGTATCAATAGTAAAAAGGTGAGGAACAAACTTGTAACAATCCATTCAAGAGAAAATGAAGTATTTTAGCCAAGTTGCTTAAATTACATGTTTGTTTATGTTCACACCTACAGTTACAAATCAACAATTACTCTAAACAGAAAACCTCTTTGATAGAATTTCAGACTGCAGAAGCCCATCTGTTCAGCTATCAGTATCACTGTCATCTGCCAGAGGAGCTGCTTTACAAAAGCAGAAAAAATGAAGATTCCTTCCCCCCTGACAAAAAAAAAAAACACCCCAACACAAAACCAAGCAAATCACACATATTCAGAGAAAGGTTGGGGGAGCTCGCAAGTTTTTAGAGAACTCCAAAGAACAATTTGGGATGGAAGAGTGGCAGATGGGAGACGAGAAAGGAGCTGTTTTATGTTAAATACATATATAGATGGACCATGCAATACTGAACAGATTGTTCACTTTTAGTATTTCCTAAACTGGCAGGCTGAGACCAACCTCCACACTGACAGGTTCACAGCACTATTAAAACAGGCATGGCTTCTCAGACTGAATTTTTCTGCACAATGGAAAAAAACAGACTCGTGAATCTTTGGGAATGTCTTGTTCTGGCTAGACAGTGGTTTGAGCTCACATTACTCTTAAAGAAATTCTGAATTAAGGCATCAATATATCAAGCAAGACAAAGTGCAAAGAAGTCATCTGGAATCCAAATTAATGGGGATTCTCTGAGTCTCAGATGCCTAATACAGGCACTCCTGTAACAGGCCCACAGAAAGACTAGAAAGGATTAGTGACAGAAGGAGTAACTAGAAAGATGCACAGTTCTCCTTCAACATTCATCACATTGTTTGTAAGACCACAGACCCCCCTCCCTAGAACTGTCTTACTTCAAGACTCAAAATGCTCCCATTCATACCCATTATCCTCCTGTATATACACATGTACCTCCACACACAGAGAAATGAGAACTGCAAACAGCAACTTTTTCATAGCATGCTACTACTAACCCATAGAATACTTTTTAATATAAAATATAAGGTATTTTCATATAAAATGTACAGTATTTTTATACCGTATATAAATTATAGGATGCAATTAGCCCAGCATGTCACTTGACCTCTAATGTTTTCTTTCCTTAAATACTTCCACTATTTCAGCATTTTGCAGAGTCAGGAATAGAGCCCAAACCTCAAAAGTCTCCTTGCAGTTCTCTCCATTAGGACATACACACAGTAAGTCATTAAGTACTGAATAAAACAACACTTACCCTGAGTCTAACACACCCTCGGCGTGAGCCTCTCATCATTTTGTCTTTCGACTGAAACAGAAGAAAAAGCGATCAGTGGGTTAACAAATACAGTAAGAAGAAAGTTATTCAAAGCAACGGAGAAAGAGTAAAGCATTTTTGTATCGTGTTTTAGTGACCGATTAAACGAGATGCAACTTCTGTTACAAAATATGTTAGTTCCCACACAAAAGTACACCACCATGACATGGAAAATGAATCCTTCAGAAAACAAGAATACAATATCCCACTTCAGGAAGTTTTCTAGATATCTTCAAGAAATACCTTTAAGATGCAGTCCATGCCTTTATGGAAAGTAAAAAGAAGAAGAAAGGACTTGAGAAATATTAAAAGTCAGCAGGATGCTGATTCACATCTTCCTCCTTTCTCTCCTACTCTCACTAAAGTGTCCATAAAACAAAATACAGCTGTGCAGGCAGAATTGTACAAATGAAATTATGTATCTGTCAGAAACTTTCCCTGATTTATACCCCTTTTATGCAGATACAAAATTCATGTTTAGACATGTTTGTGTATCTACTTCCTAGCTAGTACAGGCCGCAGTCATTATTACAGTTAGAAAAGCTAATGTTTGTAGCCCAAACAAAGCAACTGGAGCCCAGATAAGAAAACAGGATTTTCATGTCCATAACCAGTGCTCAAACTTGTAGACTAACCTACCTTGCAAAATTACTCGACCTCTTCTTTATTATCTGTTTGAAGCTCTGACAAAAAAAACCTCAACCCACCAAGTAGGGAATTCACTTCCAGCTTGAAATTGTGATACTTGAGCTTTCAGCTATTCCCACCACTGTCTCAGGCAAAGCTGACAGTAACCATTGCTATTGGGCAACAGTGGCAAGCCCAAGTGGAACACACAAACTATTTAAGGTAAAGAAGAAAAATAAAATCTTTAGGTCATCCTAAATACTCAGTATTCTGATAAAAACCAGCAGATATTTTGCCCTTAACCACACACACACACACCCCTTTTGTTTTTTAAATGATAAATTACTTGCTATTGTAGCCTTATCTGAAAGGTAGGGCTGTCTAGTGAAACCCCTTCTCTCTTAACATCCAAATATTCAAACTACATTCTTTCAGGCCACGAAAACAACAACTGTCACCGGTGTCTCATGATCAGATTCTCTTGCTGTCATCTTCTGAAATACCCACTTCTTTCCAACAGTGTATCAAGAATTCCATCAAGACAATATATTGACGTTCTTATCACCAGACCTATTTTCACTGAAGCCATTAGACAATAAAATCTTGCTGACATCAATGGAAAAAAAGACAGGACAAGAAGTATCAGTCTTAATAGTAACAAATTATTCTTCATCTGCAACATGCTTTAGATAGAGCTACAAGGCAAGAACGAAGCAGTCCTAGCAAGTCCTATTCACTAAAGATAACATAAAACTACAGCACTTGGGGCTTCAAATAATGTTTTAGCTGACCTCTCATTCAATTCAGGCTCTAATTTATCAGAGCTGTCTTCTGAATGTTAGAAGCGATCAGTATTAATCTATTTGTTTTCACACCAACGTACGTTATCTGGTCAAAGTGAAATGGAAGTAAAGACCAGCACAGTGCCTCCATAATGTATTCTACAGATAGATAATTTCTTTTTAGACAATGAGTACATAGGGAAGACTTTTTGGAGCATTGTTTTGTTTTGGTCTTTTTTTTTTAACCTCAAACCCAAGAAAGTATCTGGTTACAAAGTTTATCCAATAATTTCCTATGAGAAATGGTGTATATTTGGGACATAGCTCACTAGAGCACACTTTTATTTTTTATATTCACTGCCTTGAGAGTTCTCCTAAAATGGGAGGACACTTCTGAGAGCTTATCACTCCCTCTGGTGGTTTCTGGAAGAAATATTGGCATAATCTAAGCAGGAAAGAAAATATCTGGACTGAGGCTGCAACTGTGCAGCAGCTGCAGGGAGCCGGCCAGATCTGACTGCCGGCATCACACGCGCCAGGCAAAGCCCTCCCAGCTCCCTGTGATGGGCACAGACACAGAACCAGAGCAGACAAAAAGCAAAGGCAGCAGAAGAGACATTGGGTTTGGTTGGGTTTAGACCCCTCAGCTACGCGTAGGGTATTTGAGGGCTTGTCCTGGTACAAGGGAGTGTAGAATCCCAACAACCACCATTTCCACTGGCCATCAACTCTGCTGCAAAAGATACAGTAAAAGCCTCCCTATTTCTTGTCCACCACATTTTAATGGAATGGAAATTAAGTTTAAACATTAAAATGTTCTTATTCTGCAAAAAGACTCACAAGATAAGTAACAGGTCAAAGTGTAGGCTTGTATACCTACAATTTCACAATCTTCAGACAGAGCTTTACTTGGTTAATACCAATTATAAGAAAGCAGTAAATTGAATTCATTCTACCTAAGTGCAATAAAGCACCCATCATCCCAAGATCTGAATTCCCTGAGCTCCAGAGCAGGCAGATGTCATCACACACAGTGCTGTACTCTCTCCCTGGCAGACAGCAAACCTTCCACTGTTGCTGCAGGACAGTACTTTAAAACACAATTCAGCTGACATCTTAGATTTTGCCCCTGCCCCAACTATGATTTTGTAAAAATACAATTCAAATATTTTCAGCTTCCCCTTATTATTCTTTGGTTGAAATTGGGTTATCCAATATATCCTATTAAAAATAAAGCCATCCCATAACTGTTTTGAGGAATGGTTCCATTTCACTGAATGAAAACTCATACAGCAGAAAGACATCTCTGAATGACTAATAAAAAAAGCCACATTTTACTTTCCTTTTGTATTTAAGGTTTTAATATGCAGCTATCTTTTTTTCAGTGCTCGGTTTTATAACCAGACAAAATTACATTTTCCATAAGCTTTCAATACACACTGTACTGACTGTGATGATAAAGGACTTGAACAGGTTATAAGCAGGCAGCAATAGGAGATAAATTTCAGCTGAAACACAAATAACAATTTGTAAAAATTAACAAAGCTATAGAGTATTGTTGCAGGGGGAATATAGGTATCTCCCCAAAAAAATGTGGCCTTTATTAGTTTCTCTTTTACACCCACACAGCCAAATTGATCACACACAGAACTGATCTAACATAAGGCATTTCAGGTAACCTACAAATTCTTAAGAGAAATAAAAATAATGTATGGGCCTATTTAAAGAAAACAAAACAAAATCAGAATCCTAACCCAACCCCCAAAGGCCCCCAGCCCTCCTTCATCTTTAGAAGTACTACTATTTCACTTGAGGTTTAGCTGTTGCGTGCAAAGTTTAAGGTTTCAAATAAAACCCAGCTGCTCTTCGCCTCCCAAAGTTCTCAAGCATGAGTTCTGATTGCACAGAAGGGCACAGAACTTGAAGAGGTGCATTTCTGACTCACTCAGTGCTGTCATGGAAATCCCTAACATAAGTACACAGATGAGCAAAACCACTTGGGACATTTATTTCCTGTTAGGGATGAAGAACCTGGAACAAGCTGTATCTATAAACAGTAATCTCTGCAATTTATCTACATCTACAAGAGAAGCTTAAATTTGGATCACTTTCCAGAATAGTCATTTTCTCACCAAATGGTAAGGCAACACTCATTTTTCAAGCAGAAACAGACCTCAACAACTTAAAGACTTTACAGGCTGGTCCCAGCCCACCATTCCTCCAGCTCCCTTGCAAGGCACACGCCAGTCTCAGAGGAGGGGCTCCCTGAGCTCAGGGACAGCATCTCACAGCCCTGTTGTTTGTGCAGCTAAAGCTGGGACTTCCCTGGGTGCAGTCATAAAACAGGAGATAAACCACTGCAGCGATAGCTGAGGGTGCCACTGGGGCTCATTTAAGCCCAACAGATACCAGGTTTATATGAAACAGATAAGGCAACATTTCATGGGTCCTGGCATAGAAAAGCATTACATTGCTTAGAGAATCCTATGAGAAATTAATACATGGACCAGAAAATAACTGGATCAAGGTGTAAAAGGTACAGCACAATCCTGGAATCCTCCTCTTCCCCAAGAAGCACAGCTGCAAACTAAACTGCCTATAGCTGCAACCTAACTACTAAAGAGGAGTCAACTGCTTAAATTATAATCCTTTAAGAGTTTATTCAGCCCATCAAAACGTGTGATACAAAGTTTAAACTACAAAATTCAATTTAGTGTTGTATTATAACCAAGAATATTTTTTATCCCGTGATCATAAATTCAGAACTATTTTTATTATTACAAGTTCACTTACAGTTTTGTCTGGTTTTAGTAGACTCACGGAGTTGTTTTCAGGGCATGTGACAGATCAAGTTATTATAAGAAAAAAGTGTCATTTCATTTGAGAATGGAAAACAGAGACCTCAGAGGGAATGTTTGTGCAAAAGCAGATGTGGTTTTTTTCCTATTTTCTTGGGATTTTTGCATGCAGCTGTTGATTGAGAAACTGTATTTGGAAAAAGTATTCAACTGAAAGTCTCTACTGTGGGGCCACTGAGCCATGACTGCAGCTTTGGAGGCATCATTTGAAATCAAGTCAACAAGGTTTGTTTTCAGCTCACCACCAAAGATTCATAAAACTGCTCCAAAATTTGAGTCCCCCTCCCCAACAGCTGGGTTGTACAAACCACAAGCCGTTCTTCAATACAACCAGTATTAAAGCTGCTAACTAGTTGTAGTCTTGAAAAGCATGAGGGCAAAGATAGTTTTATACTGCTACAAGTACTTTTCCTAGCAACTGATTTCACACAGCTCTTGTTCCTGAGAGCATTCGACCAGCAAATGTTTTAAAAGTAGTTTGATGGAATAACGAACAAAAGAACAGCACTTCAATCTATTCTTTAAGCATTCACTGGTGCAAAAACCATTAAGATGATGGGAGGCTCCCCAGTTTGGTTTCAGGGACACACAATATGGAGCTGTCATACACAACAATTTTTTCTGGCAGCCCTCATTCACTGTGCAATGCAGTTCTTTAAGCCTGCAACATTTTGAATAGCTCTCCTTTCAATACCACCAAATGTCAAATATTCACAAAGTCGGAAAATACTTTAAGGAACTGACCTTCCACTGGCACTGTTTTTAGCACTGTTTGCACAGCTATGCCAGTTCTGCTTTCAATTTATTATACAATTTAAATATTTATTTAAAGAGTACACTTAAAGCTAGAATTCAAATCAGATTTTCAAACTTGAGTGGTTCTCTGGATTATTTCTACAGGATTCCCGAGGGTTATCAAGGCTATTGCTGATGTGTATTTAAGACAGCACTTTTGCCAGAAAACACAAACAAAAAGCAAATTGCATTCAACTCCCCCTTCCTCCCCAACCATTTCTTTGTCTTCATGCTCTCTTCCCAGCATAATGTCAACACACGTTTTTACACTGACATGCACGAAACAAACAACAGAACAAATTCAGCTGAAAAAATAAATCAGCACAAAGCTATTTTTCATCTGGAATCCAGCTCATGGAACAACTTTACAGCTCTTGTGCCAGCAGAAGGCAGGAATGAGCCACTTCGAGACTTGTCTGCTAAATATTTCAGTGCAGCCAACAACACACTGAAAACCCCACAGTGCTTCAGTAACTTATATAAGAGAAAATATTGGTTTTCACAAACCCAGAGTCACAAATCCAGGAATACTGAGGGAAAAAAAAAAAATTTTTTTCAAGCCATTGGTCAAACTGATCCAAGATGGCAAAAATGGCACACTGTCATTTAATTCATATTTTGCTCTTAAAAAAAAAAAAAAAGCCATTTACTGCTATCAGACAAACATTTATTTGAGCAAAACCATGTGAAAAGAACATTTGGATGACAAGTCCAGATTATACTCTCTAAATTATAGAATTCAGAAGTAACTTTACACAAAAGTAATTATAAGCAAATTTGAGGATGAACATTTCAATTCTGAATGACGAAAAAACTTCTGGACTACAGAAGTGGAAAAAAAAGCCAACAATTAGGCAAATTGGGTAAAAGGCCTTTGTAAAACACCTTGTAAATGCATGTGAGAAAAATCCACATTCACCCATGCAACTAGTACTACTATTGTTCACTGCAATACAAGTGCAGAGGATGCAACACAAAAATGAAAACAGAAATAAATGTGACCATTACATTTTTTTCTTTTTTCCTGAGTCTGACTTGATATAAAATCTTTTGCCTTGCTCCTATAAAGTTCTAATCATTCCAGAAATGGAATTTAATTGAATTAATTTGCTTAGGTTAACAGCTATTTATTCCACCAAAAGACAAAGCATACCCTTTTTTTTCCCCCCCAGAGTGCAATGCTATTAATTCTGTTTGAATGTTTATTTCACATTAAGGGTGCTTTTCTGCAGTCTATTTTAAGTAACTACCAAAGAAGACTAAGTACTAGAGTGCAAGGACACGCCTATGAAGAAACAAGTTTGTGGATCAGGCTCTAATGGAAAGTTCAGCTGCATCAGGAGTTATTTTCCTGCAGTTTTCCACAGCTTCCCAGCCAAAGGTTAACAGGCTGTGGGATCTGTTGGAGAAAGTGTCTCCTATCTGCAGAACTTTCTGGACTGCAATGGGTTGAGGAGCCCGGAGAGGCAATGAGCAGCTACAGGCTGATCAGGTACCTACAATCCCTCATAACAGCAAAACTGCTTCCAGATTCCAGACTGTGTGTCCAGACAGCCCGGCTGAAACCATCCCAGCCCACCCCACCCATGCATTACACTCCTGGGAGGGGCCAGATCCAGGCTCAAACATCAACCCAGTCACACTCACCCAGGCAGAGTGAGGCAACTCCATTGCTTCAGACTGAAACTGGCTCAGAGGGAGCACGGCCCCGTGTACCCGATCACACAGTTAATTCCAAACACCAGGCTGCTATGCAGAGCACAACAGGCCATTGCCCCATATAAATAAAGCCCCCAAACCCGCCAACATTTCAAATTAATGCTGTTTATGAGCCTCATAAACTACCAGTCATGAGTTACTACTCTAAAGCTGAACCAAACAGTGTCTTACCACCTTCTGAATGATAGGATTAGCTCTTGAGATGTGTGTAATCAACTGGGACTAGATCTGAGTTATCTCTAAACCCTGCTGCTCCTGACCCTGCTGCCCTGGGAGCAACCATGCCAGCACACACGGAGAGGAGGACGTGCCAAAGGACCAGATCTTTCGGCAGGCAAGTTTCAGCATGACACACAGCCTTAGATAAGAGAATGAATTCAGATGCCTGGAGAATGGCCTAGCAAGCACTTGAGAGACATATGTGCAGAAAAGACGAGATGAGAAAAGCATTCTGAAGGAAATCTTAACTGCAGCCACTTCTTAGTGGTAAAGGTACATAAAGCAGAGAATCTGATTTTATTCCTTGAACTGAATTTGAATTTTTTAGGAAAGGTCGTTAAAAAAAGGAGTTTTAAATTTGCAAACTGAAAGTTGTTATACTAACAGAGAACATAATAAATTATACAAAATAAAAGTGTAATGTATGTGTAGAGGTACCCAGTCATAGGAAATACTTAAATAATATAATTATATTAAACAGGTAAAGACCATAGAATGAAAGTCAGTGCAATATCCAGATTATAATTATACACACTAGTCATCAGCAAATGTTTCTATTTCTGTAGCTGAGCATTAAATGACTTTGCACCTTGGACTGCTACTTAGACCACACTGACTAATTCATCTCTGTCAAGCAGATGACATTTGAAGAGCCATTAAATAGCAACTATAAAATCACTTCCATTTCTCCATCCACATCCCAGGTGAGAGATTTTGAACCCAAATGAACAAAATTGAAAGCCTGTGACAGTTCTGTGGCAAGAGCGTTATCCCCTGTGTCTGGGGAGATAAGCTTTCTCCCAGTATGATGGAAATCCAGATATAGGGAAAAAAGTTTTATATGCAATGCTTCTGTATGAACAAAGCTTCACAGACAGTGTGATACGTCAAGTTATTTGCTGTAAATCTATTACAACTTACTACAGGTTTAATTTGTATGTGTTTTATTCAGATTGATACACTAACTGCTCCACGAGAAGAAAACTTTGGTGCACGGATGCAGTTCACCCAGTGAGGCTTCTGATTTCAGGGCGCATCCTTGAAAAAAATTAACTCATACCATTAAAATACTTGTAAGTTATGTAAAAATACGAATAAAGAAGGTGAAAAAGCCAGCAAGGCAGGATCTGTCAAGGGTTATGGGGAAAAAAAAAAGTTAAGGAAAACCTCACTGTTTCTTAACACACCGCACTTAAAAAGTTCGTGCTGGGAAGTGGGAAGTCCTGAACGGAAACGGGAAAGTCGATCCGGCTCTGGGAAGCACCTGCCGGGCGGCAGTGAGCCCGGCAAGCGCGGCGGTAACGCACCGGGAGTCTCGGCCACGAGGCGCCGGGCGCGGCTGGGCGCACACGGCCCCAGAAAGGCGGCACCGCCCCGGGCCCGCCGGCGGGGCTGAGCCCCCAGATGGGGGCCAGAGCGAGTTCCCGCTGGACAGGGCGGGGAGCGCCGGGGCAGCGGGACCCGGCAGCGCATGGCCAGCACCGAGCAAGGCTCCGAGACCGGGGGATCACGGGCCGCCCGTGGCGGGTGCGCGGCCCCGGAGCTGTCAGGAGACCCCGGGCAGGTCCCGCGGCCGCTCCCGCCGGCGGCGGCGCCGCCCGCCGCCAACAAAAACAG
>VXAZ01007995.1:1286103-1306816 GCA_013399875.1 Gymnorhina tibicen
GGGAGGGGAGCAGGGCGGGGGCGGCCCCGGTGTCCGGAGGGATGGAGGTTGGGATATGGGGCTTGAGGGCGCTGCCTGAGGGCTTCCATCCCCGCGGCTTCCCCTCACGGCTCGGGGGCGGCAGAGGGCGAGGCGTGAGGGAGGGCTGCGAGGCGGTGCAGTGAGGGCACGGCGCGCTGGCGCTGCGGAGTGTAAGGGCGGTAGGGCGTCATCCTGTCCCCTAAAGCACTTTGGAACCTTTTAGTTTCTCTCTGAAACACTTGGCACCGCTTGGAAGCTTGTAGCCTCTCTCGCTGCTGTGCTTGTCCCTCTGCCTCTCGGTTTTTTGCATGTCCAAAGTGCCTTGAGTGCTAAACCAAAGTGGGCTTAACAATGGAGTCCGAGGGGGCTTCTCTTCAAAGTGCTCCACGTCCACAGTGTATAAAAACCATTCACGACTCGAGATAACCTTTAAAGGTTAAGGCTTTAATGTGACACAGCTTTACTGTGGACTGATCCAAAAATGTGAAGTGAATTCCCCAGGAGCTACGGACAATTGCAAATCTGTTGTTCAGCACAAGGCATGGTTTTGGCACTGATCTCCTCTGACATAAGTACAAAACTTGAGCTGTGCTTTAACATAAAAACTTCAAAGGACCCATAGGGATACTCATGTTCTTTCCTAGGGATCAGCAGTAAAGCAGCAGAAATATACCATGAGGTTTGTATTCATCATGCAGTCTTTAGTGTATTCATTAGTAGCTTTTTTTCCTTTCCCCCTTATAGCCTTTTTTTATTCTTTTACTATTAAAATACCTTTATAGTAGGGCTGAAGTAGGTTTAGTGTCTCACAATACTGAAACTTTATACTAAATTAAACAAAATTTAATAGAAAATCTCCCCTTTAGTGAAAAAAAATCACTCAAAGGCATTGTGTTTGGTTTTAGGAAATAAGAAATATTCCAGATTTCTAATTGTCTCCCCATTTCACATGTCACACTGTATACTAGTTTGTTAGCAATTAGAATTCAGAGCATCGATACTCCTTGGAGTCACCTGGCAGTGTGTTTGTGCGTGAGGTTACCAATTTAAGGTACCTAATGCACAATCTGGTTTTGAAATCCGGCTTGTTAATTTAGATAACATTCTTTTTCAAGCTGCATATGACCTTAGTAGTCTGTTTTGTTCTTTAGTTTCACTGACTAAACAAAGCGGGGCTGCCTAGAGATTATACCCAGGCAAGCAAAACAAAAAACATCAGATGGTGCCAGAACATTACTAGTGCTGCCAGTTAAAGCTGTAGCTGGGCTGGAGCTTTATCTCAGATCACTACTTTGGCCGTACTATGCTATAGGAGTTGAAACAATGCAAAGAGCTCGTGGAAAAAAAAAACCCTCTTGGCTTAACTCTGAAAAACCTGTGTGTAGGCAGAGCATCCGTAATGGGAAATTCTCCACAGAAGAGCTTTTTATTTACCTTGGTTTGCCAGAGGCTGAATTTCCTGGACTTCGACTTACGCTGAATATCTTACTAGTTCTTTGTTCTCTTTGACTCTTTCTGGGGGGAAATGTGACAAAGACTTGTATCCACTAGAAAAAGCATGTATTTTAGATATCTCATTTTAGCTAAAAGTTAAAAGTCCTAGAGTAGGAAAAGTTGTGTTAACAGGTATAAAAGGAGGAATTCAGCTCAAGGTTTCTTTCAGAAATGTAGTGTGGATATTCTCCTTAGGTAATTTGGCAGAGATCAGAGAATCATTGTTTTTCACAAAGCCCCACACAAACTGAAATAAATACATTTGAAACGACAGTCTTTGAGCATCCAGGATATATCATACAGGTTTATGCACTTTCATGCCAGGATGCTCTGTCTTCTCTGTCTGTCATATTAGTCCCCTGTATTGAGCATGGATCATAAAGGCACTGTTGAAGGGTTTAGCTGAACTACTTAAATCCTTCTGATAAAGATTCTTGGGGCCCATTCAAATTCTTTTGAAAGATCAATGCAAACATTTTAGTTCATTTAAACAAATCAATAAACTGAAATCAGCCACAACTGTGCTATAATCTTTTATATCCTTTGTATTTTAAATCATTAGCATTGATGATTTTGAACAAAAAATGTCTTAAAATAGAAGTTAGTGAGTAATTTCTTAGCAGAAGAATTTAGTGTGCTCTAACATGTTCCATCTGAATCCGATCTGGACCAGTTACAAAGAGCTGTTATTTTTTGTAATTACAGACGGTTTTATTGTGAAGTTCTCCATATTTTACACAACTTAACTCAGACTAGAGTGTCGCCCTCTGTAACATTTAGTACTTACTGTCATTTGAGAGAATAATGTACTACAGAGATAACAGAACTGGGCTGAAGGCAGCAGCTGTTACCTTGTGCTGCCTTTGTTTCATGCACTGCTCCATCAGCTGAAAATCTTGTCCAGCACCATTCTCTTGTCACACAGAGGTCTCAGTTAAATTATCCTGCCAGTGTCCCAGCCACACACACATTTCCTGACCAGCCACAATGTTTAGCCCATGGAGGGGCCTCTGGGGCTCAGACTGTCCCAGCAGGGATGTAGGGAGAAACCTCAGATATGCCCAGTCCTTCCTGTGTTTTCCAGGACATCCCAGTTTGCACCCTACTTTAAAAAATTTCTTCTATGTTATTTTTCTTTGTCCAAGCTTCTCCAGTAAATCACATTTTTGCCCATTGCAGTTTAAATCTGCATGGTTTCTAGCCAAAAGGAAGATACTGCTGGTCAGAGTAAATACCGGTGAAGGACCAGGGTAGACAATGGAAGCAAGAGAACACTGGCAGTCTGATTCTTTAAGAGGAAAATGCTTTTCTGTTGTAAATTTTGCTGAAGTTACGGCTGAACTCACTTAGAAGAACCTCAGTGATGAAGTTGTGGCTTGTGGGTTTCCTTAAGGGTGTCTGGGAGTGTGACTGGCAGCAGGGAAAGTGGCTTTAGGTTCTCCCAACAGCTGCAATTGCTTGGGGTTCCGAGGAACATAAGGAAGGCATTTGAGAAGAGAACAAATAACATTTTGTTTCAGTTTCTTTTCCAACTTCAGAAATGTGCTGGTAGTTTAATTTTGTATTGCTTGTCCTGTAAGGTCACTGTGTCAACTACTGATAATGTAATCATCATAATTAAGAATTTATGTTTTAGCCTGATAGCAGATGATTCTTTTTTTGCTTGTTGATAGCAAGTAATGTCTTTTATTTGTACCTTCAGGAAAACATCTCCCCCATTTTATTATTTATGGGTAACAAATGCAGTAATAAACTACAATCAAGTAGAAGATGGAGCATTCTGTGTCACCCTTAGTCTCCAGCTACTGTCCTTTACAGGTATTTTCTAGTCCCTTTATGTACATCCCAACTACACTGAGAATAGGAGCAATGTCAAAGCCTAAACATTTTTTATTTTATTTCTTCAGAATTATGTTTGGTTTAGGGGATTACAGAGAGGAAGATAGATGGGAAAGAATCACCTTCACCCTACAAGCAGTCATTCTTCCAAGAGGATAATTAAATCAAGTATGACAGTAAGTGCCATTGTAAGTAGATTTTCTGAATAGATTTATTGTACTGTCACTGGTTTTAATACAAATGTTTATGAAAAAAATCAACAAGAGTGGAAGGAGGACAGTAGTTGGTTTCTGAGGCAAACAAGTAATTCTCTTGGGCTTTTCTTGCCAATTCCTCTATGTTACTACGAAATGAAAACCATTAGCAATACATTTTCCCAATTCTGTCCATTTTAATCTAGTTTTTCCCTGATTTTAGTGAATTGTCATAAATTCCTCTAGGTCAGGGATGAGAAACCTTGTTGAGGGCTAAGCAGATCTTTCTGAGTCTTCTAAATGACTCCATATTAGCATACCCTGGGAAAAATCAAATTACAGCAGGTCGAATGGAATTCAAGTCATCAGGTCTCAGAATCCCTGTTCTGTTTCTGCTTATTGCTTATGGCTGTGTTTGGTGTAAGTTCACAAGAGAAGGGGCTTTTCTTTTTGACCACTAGATCTGCCTTCCTACGGTTCAGAATCTCATCCTTCCGTGGCGTGTTTCGAGCTGCACTGGAGAGCACTGGAATATTGGAGCCAGTTCCCCAAAACCCACGGAATATGTTCAGCCAAAATGTGATACCATTTAAGACAGGGCTGAAAACTCTCTCTAGCATTTAAGATACATAGAGATGATTCTGAAAATCAGATTTATTCTGTGGGTAGTTATTTAATCCTCTCTGGTAGTGCTGGATGTCAGAGGGATGATGCAGCAAAGACGCAGCTGACTCACCCCGCTGGCACCGACACTTGGCAGGACTGGGAGGGGTTTGTCAGATGTTGTTGCAGTGTGTTAAAAACAGGGCGTGAAGGTACTCAGTTAAGCAACTCCAGTGACTCACCCAATGGCCAAATCCTGTTACAAGATCTACAGAGAAACACATTTTAAGGACATTATAAATTTGAGTAGCTTTGAAACAATAACAAAATTTAAAATTTTGGTGTGGTCTCTTAAGAGTAAATTCAGGTTTTGCAGGACAGTTTGACGTAACGTTATCTGAGAGTTGCAGGAGGTGTAGACTGGGACTTCAGGACTCAACATTTCTTTAAGAAGCGCATTTCTGAGCTTGCTGAGAGGCTTGGCCGTTAAGAAATGTGATTATCTTCTGCACTCACTTTACTCAGAGGACAAAGAATTCCTCCCATATGTCGTGATCACTCTTGAGATCTTCAGTGTTCTGAGATGAAGGCATTAATAGCAGTAAAAATGTAATGGGGAAAGCAGCTTCTAACAAATTCTGTAACTTAAAGATAGTATAAATCTAATCCAAAAAAATTTTTAAAACTACTTAGCCTTTATAATGAAGAAATAGTTACACAGACTATTTTCCATCTCTACATTGGCTGAGCTCTGGTAATCTGAAAGTCAATCTAGCAAGTAGAAAAATGCTGGACTCAATTTTGTAGGGTGAACGATTCACTGTAATCTTTGTATTATTTTATTATAAAACTTAACAGCATGATAATTTACTTTTGAGATCAACAGGCTATGGACACTTAAAATTCAGGATGGACAGGGTGCTGGGCCATATTGTCTAGTCTGTACTTTTACCAAGAAAGAATGGGCCATATTATCCTTGAGGATAATATGGTAATTCCAACCTGGTATTGTATGAATCTATGATTCTTTGCTGAGTACAGGAGTTTAGAATTCACAGGATGCTGAATCCCATTTCATACTCCTAATGCATTGGTTAAATGAGTAATGTCTCATCATTTGATTTAAACATCTTATCATCCTCTGGGCAGAATGTATTTAAAATTTAATGCAGAAGTCCCTGCTATTTTCTCAACCGCAAGTAAGTGATTCCTACTTTAGCCTCCACAGAGACTTTGAAAAGATACAGAGGAATGCTGCTCAACTGGAATGTTTCCTTCATTGCAGCTGTGGTATGCAGCCCACTGCTACAAAAAGGCAAATAAGCATAATCTCTTTTCCCAAAGCTTTCTCACCGTCACCTTTTTTCATGGTGTTTGGCCTATTAATATGTTTCAAGTAAAAGTACTTGCTCTTTGTATTCAGTTTAGCAAGAATGCAATACATCCATCATCTTCTCACAAAATTTAGACTTACAGTAGAGTCCGATGTGTAGCAAATTTAGCAAGGGAAAAGATAAGAACTCAATTAATATTTTAGAGTATTGTCACTAATCATAAGGATTATATGCTGTGTTTATTTTCAGTTAAGGAGTGTTTCTTTTTCTTTATATGCTATATTTATTTGTTATTAGTAGATACAGCAATATCAAAGGTAGTATTTAAAACTAGTGTTTATATATACAAGTAGGTTTCAAAATATATGCATATTTTTAGGCTGTTATGAGCAGTATCCACACTCGGTGGTACAAAGTCATAGTAAAATCTGAAGGAAAAATACCTTTTTCCCCATCTTTTTTTCCCCTGTCTCTTTTTTTGTCTCAGTAAATAACAGACATCTGACTATGGTAATTTTTAGGGTATTAAATAGGAAATCTAAGGTGATGAAAGGAAGGATCAAAGTAAAGTCAAGGAGACCTAGAGCTGAGCAATCCATCATAAAACACAAGTACAATGTGTACCTTTATTGCTCATTTAATTTCTGTAACTAGAAGTATTAAAGGGGTATCTGTTAAAACTAAGTTTCCATTGTGTCAATGTAGAATCAGTTTCTGTCTCCTCTACATTTTCTTCTGGAATTCAAGGTAAAATAATTTTTATTGAGGTCTAGCATCACTCCCAGGGATTTGTATGTAGGAGGAGTGCATGTACAGTATAAGCCCTCATTTAATACTGCCTTGATTTTGGGATGCCAAAACGATTTTTCTTTAGGGTTACTATTTCTTGTGTAAGAATGAGACAAAACTAGCAAAGTTTATCCTACCAAAAACTGGAGAAGATTTTTTCTTCTTATCTGAGAATGAAAAAATCCTTTTTCATGCCTACTTAAAGGATTTGCTTCCTCCTTGTTCTGATGAAAGCAAAAATGCAGAAATTATTTTTTTCATCCTACTAATTCTCTCTCTCTTTCTCTCTCTTCTATGAGAAATGAAAAAAGAAAGGGAAAACTATTTTAGTAGAAGAAAAATAAGTAGCCACCAGAATAGGCAGAATAAACTCAGATTGCTCCCTAAAGATCATGATGTGCACTTGGACCAGGATTTAGAAAGCAGATGGGTGCTTTGCTACAGTGTCAGCTCTCAAGAGCTGTCAGGAGAATATTCCATTTATGTGTGAACCCACAGACTCACACAGAATGCAGCTACATCTGATTTCCACATGAAGTGAGACTTCAGTTCACAGCAGCACCTCCTGCAGTTCCATCAGCCTGGTATGAGCAGGAAGAAAACCCAGGTTCAAGGATCAGGGAAAGCCCTAGCACACCCTGGCAAGGTTTCCAGTCTTGGTAGTATGAAGACAAAAGCCTGGGACATATTATTGGATACATTAAGCTGCTGTCTAGATTAAAACAACCACTCACAACAGTTAACTCCAGCTCAGGTGACTTCTGAAAGTTTGGGAAGTACACCAGGGCAGTCTCACTACATTTTCCACTCCTACCATTTTCTGTAGCTATTGGCTATTGCCACTGCTGGAGACAGGACATTGGGCTGTTTAGACCTTTCTTCTGAGCCATTACTGCTATTTTTATATTATACTCTCATTTTCATTAGGGAACTCATTTTCACTAAGGGACTCTATAACTATTATTTCAAGGAGGGTTTTGGGTTGTTGGGGTTTTTTTTTTCAGTAAAAGAGTGGCATTTCTGTGGGATCTTTAATAATATCGTAGCCTAATTTTACATTTTAGTAGTCAGACCTTACTTTGCCCCTTCTCCAGCATGAACAGTTTTGCTGATTTTTGCTGAAGCTGAAGTTGCTCAGAACTGTTGAAATACGCCCAGATGTCATCGACTGAAACAAAGGAAATCCTACTCAGCTCATAGGCAGCAGCACACACAGGGCAGCTCTGTTACTCGCTTTGTAAGCCAAGAAAATCCAGGCCTTGTTGCATCTGTTTGCTTCCAAGTTTCAAAAGTTCAGTCTGTGAACTTCCCAGTGCCCCAATAAACTACTGCAGCAGTAACTGCAATGTAACTTCTAAGAAAATCCTACAGTAACATTAATATTAAAATCTCTAAATGCTACTGGAGTTAACCAAATTCTCTGGACAATTGACAAAATGGAGAGTTACATTATTTGCTTTCCATTACCCAAGAGAATTAGTTTTTGAAAATAAGCTTGTAAGGAATGTACTTACAAGGAAGTCTAACTAAAAAAAGTCTGCAGTGTACAGTGAAACTTTGATTTGCATAACATAATCTGATGTTGGTAATGTTTAGGACATTGTAGTTTCTTACAGTGGTGTGTTTACTTGAGGTATGCACAATAAATAGTTTGTTCTAATTTACTGGTCAAATGTGCAATGTAGTTTGGAGATTTGCAGCCTTAAATATTTGGAAATACTACCAGCAAAGAAAAGCACGAGTTTAGCCGGATGTTTCCACTCCAGGCCAAACAGCCCAAACGTTGTTCACACTTTTGTGTTCCTTTGGTGTTGATGTAGTTATATGTACATAATCATGAGCAAAATTTATCACACTGACTTAGAGATTGAAGCATGTAACTACCCAGTTAAGCTCTGCTATTCATAATGCATAAGTAAAAGAGAAGGATCTGAGTGTATCATTAGCATTACACTCTCTGGTTTATGTTTCTAGTCTGACAAATAGAGGACAAATACAGCCCTTCTCAATACTGCAAAACCAGTAGCAAATGAGCTGTTGTCTTATCTGTCTTTCAGATTTTGGCTTACATATCTGTCAATTTTAGACAAAACAAAATCCTACACGCAGTTTTTCCCTGATGCAGCTGTCACTTACATTAACCCATCTGTCTGTAAAATATTACATCTATTTGGCTTTACGCTTTTGAATGGGAATTTAATCTGCTAAATATCAGCAGTGATGTTTTACATGTTTACATGTAATTGCTACAGTGCCAGCATTAAATTTACTCATTGCACAGAATTTCCAAAACACAGAGACGGCAATTTTCTTTTTCTTGTAGGTAGTGGACCAATCTTCTACCTTTTGTCTTGACTGTGGAGTTAATTTACAATTTCTTTGTGTGTTTTAGCTTGTATCTTCTACACCCACAAATCCTTAACTGTGGTACTGTAGTGCTTTAAACATTTCAGGGGATAATCAGTGCGGTGTCAGCTGGTGCAGTGTGAAGCATAGGTAATACTCTGCAGTGTGACTGATCTCAGTGGTGCTTGGCTGACTGAAGTGATGGCTGTCATTTCTGTTCCCAGCAGCAACATGGGCATATTCTGTACTGTGTGTGCTCAGACTGTGTAATTACTTTTTGGAAATGTTCATTTCTTTTCATGCACAGAGAAACTCTGCAGTATGCAATCTGCCATTGTCTGGGGTTTTTGAATGTATTTAATAATCCTGTGTCAGGATTCCTGATGTTAAGAAATTCAGACACCTAGATACAGATTTTGGGGAGATGGACAGATTAATAGACATATATATGTACACAGATGTGTGTATACCCTCAGGAAAAAAATCCAGGTGTCAAAAAATGGCCTTTATGGGAAAATCAAGACATACGGTAGCTTTAAATCAGGTTTACTTCACAGTGAAGGCATTGCCTAAGGCATAATAATGCCTGCAGGAACAATGCCTCCACTTAGGCAAGCTGTGGGCAGGGAGCCCTGTGGAAAGGCTAGGAATTGTTACAAGCTGGGGAGAACTCTCTGGTACCATATATCAGAGTGTTTAAATGGGAAATCAGTAGACTTCATATTCCATGCAATTTAAATTATTTATTTGTGCTTAAGCCCTGCCAACCAAAGCATGAGTTAAAAAGGAATTTTGGTTTCTGAAGGGTTAATATTTTCAACCTTTTCTTAGCAAACTTGTAAGCCAGAAAGTTCCTGTATTTTGCTGTTTCCTTGTTGGCTTTTTTTTTTACTAAAGCTCGAAGAACCCATGCATGCTTTTAACTCCAGAGTATGGAGCTTTATTAAAAAAATCCCCAAACAAGAGATTGGAAAATGCTGGCAGCTGGTAAAACTGAATTAGTTTTCTAGAGCATGCCATATTTGAAAAGACTAAATAGACAAGCAGAAAATGAGGAAGGATCATCTTCCAAGCAGATAGGCCCTGTTTATCTAAAGTGGGACAAGGAAAACTTTTATCCCACATAACTTTTACTTTTGGATGGCATTTGAATTGGCCTTGAGTGTTTGGCAGCTCATCTGTTGAGCCATCTGTTTCAGATTATGCATGCTCGGAGGGCACATTGCACCCAGGCTTACAGTTCCCCTGAACACAGGAAATTTGGATTGGCTTTGCAGTTTAGTGATCAGTAAGCATGGATGTGCATGTACATGTGCATGACACATCTAAATAAACTCTGTTTATTTGGGACAAATTGAAGCATTCACACAGCTGGAGAAAGCTGAAGGAGCTTAGAAGGGGAAAGCCTTAGGCCTTGTGCACCCTGTCAGTTCTTAGGCAAGGCAAAACAAAGGAAAAGCACCCAAGGTCCAGGAAATTTCTCTTCTAGATGGAAAAGTTCTGAATGAACTAAGAGGTAATATTTTACCCAGTTTTACAGCCCCTTTAAACAGTGTCTTAAAGGGATTGTAGGGTAGAGAAATTGCAGTTTGGCTCCCTCCGTTAATGAATCATCTCCAGTCCCATCACAGTGCTGGAGATGAACTGGGTAGTGAATCAGAAAGCTATAACCAACTCTTTGAGAGTCTTTGTTATGCCTAAGTACATCATGGCCAGGAAAGAGGATTTGATCCATAAACTTTAATGGCGCATTATGTGAATCTTGTATTATTTATGGCGTTCTAGTAGCACTTATCTTTTTCATGTTATCTGCATTGAATGTACTTTTTTTTTTTTAGGAATATACTGCTTGTTCCACCCCTCCCTTTTCCTTCCTTTCCCCAGAATGCTGACTCAATTCCTTTTACTCTTTCAGTCAGCTTGCAATTTTAGGCATTTCCTTGTCCAGTTTTCAGGGGAACACTTTACTTCCCTCTCATGAGCACTGTGCAGAACTCTCGTGGCTGTTGAATCTCATGTTGGCTGGAGATAGAGGAGATTTCTTTGCAAGCAGTAGAGACTGACATAAGACCATCTGCTCTTCATGAAATTCTCTGAACCTGTGGACTTGGACAGCAGTTGTGCAGTTGTGTATGAGAAGAAAATTTGGCTCACATAGTGCAGTGATGGAAGGAATGGTAAATCTAGAACCAACCAGGAGATTTAAAGGATAAATGCAGTTTTGTCCCAGGTTCTCTTTCTAGATACTTATATTTATTTTTTTTTAATAGGTTTGCACAATAGCCAAACCCCCAGACTGTTTGCATTATTAGCAAAGTTTGAGTCCTCTGGTAATGAGGATCAGACTTTAGTATAGTTTATAATAAATTGTGAACAGAACATTGACCAAATGTAGATATATTGTATTGTTTGGGCAGATCTTATTCAATGTACATGAGGAGTCTTAATTATGGCGTTAGATTGAGCTTGGAAATCTTTCTTCTTGCTTCAAGTAGCACACATAGTTCATTTAATCAAATAACCGCATATGTGCAATTAAATGTGCATCTAAAATTTGAGGCGTTTTACTTTTTGTAATATGTTTAATCTGCTCATCTGATCAAAAGTAGATCTTCATATTACATTGCTTATTCAAGTATTAAATTCTATTACTTTTTAAGTTAGTAATCCCAAAAGAGCTACAGGAATTGATGAATGTTATTTCATCAATGTTAAAAAATTGAGTTACCTGGAAGAAAAAAGAAGTCTAATTAAAATTTTTTCCTTGTTGAATCCTGTTAAGTGCTTTCCTCATATGAGAAATCTGTGAAGTTATTGCAAAGCTGTAAGGGTGGGGATCAGAACTGCAGATATATATAAAAGTCAGCTGTATGATAATGGTAAAGGGAGAGAGAGATTCTGTGCTGGTTTTAGAATCTGCCAAGGACATGTGTGCTGTATTTTGGGCAAGAGAACTCTTTTAGCCTAATGCCATCTGGCTGGCTTTCATCTCTGCCAGTTGTTATACAGCCCAAGCTGCCTGTCCTGCCCCTACCACATTTCTTGAAGTAGAAATTAAATTAAAAACACAGTAATTTCCAGTAGCTTGATTGGAAACGTATCCATGAAATTACTTAGAAACCCAAGGAAGCAATCCAAACTTCTATCAGCGACTTTGATCGCTGAGAAGTTTCCTCATCCATGTCCTGAAGCAATCTTTGGATACTTTTCCCCTTTCAAGCCTCACTGGCAGGAAAAAGTCCTGGCTGTAGGATCTGCTTCAATTTGTTGTCCAATGCACATGATAAATACCATTAAAACACACATAAAACCTCCGCACACTCCCACCTAAGGTCTTCTGTTTCATTCTCTTAATTAGTGACTATATACCTGTA
The DNA here is from genome assembly GCA_013399875.1 of Gymnorhina tibicen. NCBI lineage: Eukaryota > Metazoa > Chordata > Aves > Passeriformes > Artamidae > Gymnorhina > Gymnorhina tibicen. The sequence continues at coordinate 1,298,098 of VXAZ01007995.1, forward strand.
TTTATAAACACAACAACACAAGTTTTCCTCACCCTCTACAAGGTACCTGCATGGTTTGTGTTTTTGGGGTGGTAGTTGGGCCATCCAACACGGATCTGTTCTGCAGTCCTGTGTAGGAGACCCACATCTAATTTTCAGCCAGGGATTTACTCCCTACTTAGAAGAATTGGAGTTGAGCTAAATTAAGCAACTCATCTATATATTCATTTTACAGTTAACTAAACAGCTCTACTGATGATTTTGGAGTATTTTTTTCTCACGCTCATCTGTATCTATGTAATTTACCATCATTAATGCTATCACAAGGAAAGGAGAGAGAAATTCATTAAACCATTTTGTACAGGTATTTCTGTAAGGAAAATCATTACAGTAACTTGATTTCAACAGGAACAAATTATGTATCTTCACTAAACCAAAAGAGACTGACAATCAAGAATGTTTCAGTTTTGGATGCAGTTTGAATGTCTTTTGAATCATGGCAATTCTTTCAGGAAGAATACATCTTCTGTGTCTGCAAAACTCATCCAGCTATCTGACCTTACCTACCTTATATGGCTTCTGCCTCTGTTTTATACCTAAAACCTTGATACTTTTCTCCTTTGGAGCTCAGTGTTCTTTGTGCCATTTTTATACCTGATATATATTTGTCTTGGGAGCACCTTGCGGGGGAGGGAGGGGTGGTTGTCCTTCTAGAGAAGGTCAATTTGTTTATCATTGAACTGATTCAACAAATTAAATCGATACGGGGATCTGAAAAATCTTGGTGGTTTGATACTTGTGCATCATCATCAATAATTTTGGTAATCTGATGTAGATGCGTATAAATAACATTCTTCAATTGCTTCTCATATTTTGTGAATCTCATTTAAATTAGTATTACCAGTAACAGTGGGAGTTAGCAGAGTCTTTCAGATTCTGCAGTGCATTTTTAAGACCAGAATATATTTAAATGGATTTTTATTTGTAAAGAGAGCAAGTTTGATTGAAAAACTGTTGTGAAGCTACTGAATCCATGATGTATTTTTCAAAGTCACTGTGATGATTACACTGGAATTATTTACCACAGCTGCTTTAAATGCTACTAAAAGTCATTTAAAGAAACATTTTTTAATGAATGGTCACCAGACCTTCATAGCTGTAGTTGTTGAATAGCTATATCTGTTTATAGCTGTATCAGCTTCACCTGTTCAACAGGTGAGATATCTTTTATTGCAGATAACAGGACAGGAACATAAGGTGGCACAGAGGTAAGCAAGTCCTTGTCAGCTGATGGAGTTCAAATTCCATTAATGCCCTTTTGCATCTGATCAGTCACATGCACACCTTAACAATTCCACTGAGGCTGAATCACTGCTGCATTACTTCTGCAACTTAATCTTTAAAAAACCCAAACAAAATCAATCAACCAACCAAACCAGTAAACAAATCAGTCATTAAGCAAATAAGAACATATTTTGAATTGTGAACTATTTACTGCACTTGTACTTTGCAGCAATAAAAGAATATTCAGTCTTCAATACTTAGCAATGATATTTATTGTATGTGTTTAAAACATTTTTCATAAAGGCAAATATTTTAGGTACTATCTCACCAATCAAGTTACATTCTATTATTGATAGTACCAACCTGATGTAGAAGAATGAAAAAGTGTAATTACATGTCAATTATTCAGGAGTCCAAAAAACAAATAGAGCTTTTAAGGCAACATTCCTTAGTCTTACGTGTTGACACCAGTGGGATTATATGTTTTGCACTTAAAGGAACATTTTGCCTGCTGATGTTGTGCAATAGTTGGCCAAGTAACAGAACAGATTCCACTCCCTGCTACAGGGCTGTAAATAAAAAAAAATACCGCGTGGTGGTTTCTCATTTATGGACGTACAGCAGGATTGTGCTTCTGACAAGGGGAAGTGCAGCTGAAAGAGCATCTGTGGAAATTCCTTCTGCCTGCAGAAAGAGCACTGCAATTTGGTATTTGATAGCTTTCACAGAGTGCAGCCTGCAGGCTCCTTTACAGCTCTCAGCACTGATACAGATGTAGGCAAGTAATGCTTTGCTCTTGCTTCTCACTGTGTTTGTCAATAATTAGTGATCTTTTCCATAGCAGCAAAAACACACTTTTAAATGTCACTTGATCAAGGTTAACTAAAATGGTCAAAGCATCTCTGTCCTTGTCTACTCTGAGGGCTAAATCATTAACACCTTTTCAAATATGATTGATTTTCCACTATTGTTGAGGCTTTTGACTCATCTCCTCACTGAACCCTTGGCAGTCACTACCTTAACCCAGCTGAGATCTCTGTTCCATCACTGCAGCTCCCATCCACGAGAGACTTCATTGCTGAAAGCTAGTGGAACATGATTTACATTTAGGAAAAATTTTAACTACTAGTGTAAAATTAAACATGAATACTGTGTTGTCCTGAATAAGGATGAATTTAAAAATGTGGTTTAAATGTTGGTACCTGAATTGCTCAGTTTCAAGACTGGGTTGCAGTAGTATGCTATTTTGATTTGTGAAAGTTATTTTCTGTCATATGACCAATGTTACTGCATTGGTGTTATTTTGTTTTAATACTTTCTGAACCATTTTGACGTTATTATGATTGTAGTTAAGACTAGATGAAAATGAAGGAAAGTGGAGAAGGTAAGAATAGATAAGAAGATGAAAATAATTGGGAGGACAAGTAAGGAATCTCAAGATTCCTTATCTCAAGAATAAACAGTTGCTAGTATCAAGAGTTACACTAATGCCCTAAAAATGGCCTTTTGCCATAAACAGTCATGAGTTTGTCTTAAAGACAAACCACTTAATGAGAAGAAAAAATACCAAATTCTCTTTTATCTAATTACTTCATGTATCTTATAATTCTGAAATTAATTAATAATCTTTGTGAAGGGCAGAGTGAACTAATTCTAGGTTTGGAGAATGTTGGGAATTCAGTGTGTAGATTATACTTTTTAATATTTTCTGTTTTCTTAAAGCATAATAAACTTTTAATTGTTTCAGAAAGGTGAGCAATGTGTTCCCTGGATTTATAGTATAGACAACATGCCTCAGGAAACAGGGAACAGAAGAAACTGTTGGTAAAAGCTTTTCTGCCTGCTACTTTGTAAACACATTAGTTTTCAATCCTCATTTTGGTTTAATATACACTACACACTACAATATTGATGTGTTTAATTTATAATGAAGACTGATGCTGTTTCAGCAGGGGTATTGCTTGTTCTATTTCTGTCAGAGCATGTATTAAGCTGTTCAAGGAACAGCAAAATCTCCAACTGCTACATTAGCTGGACATGTCAAATTAATGCCTATTGAAGATTTTTCTGAGTTTCTAATATGGTCTTGAATGAAAAATGTCACTCTGCTGTCAGTCATCCAGCTAACTATCTAGAGGTCAAGGTGACCTCTTGTATATATTTACATTTTCTCTTATTCTTTTGCAACATGAGGTGTAGCCCCATGAAACTGGCTAATATAAATTAGTTTGACAAAATATGCTTACAGTCTTAATGAAAAGATAAATTGTGTATGTTTTAAAATAGCATAGACAGATCTGTACTGCTGCATTTTAGATTTGCCAAATCAAGATTGTTCTTTCTAATTACTACAGTTCAAAAATAATTTTAGCCTTTGGAATTCTGAATACTGGCAATATAGATGACATCATTTTACAAAACAAAGAGGTACAATTATTCCACACTGTACTCTGTTTCTGCCAGATAAGAAGTTAAATTCAGATACATTCAAATATTTCTAAACATCTGAACAGAAAACACTTTAGGGATGAAGAAATATGCAAAGTTACCTTAATATCCTAGTTTGTGTTTTTTTAATACTGCTACAGGTTTGTATAAATTTGATCATCCCACAACCCACTTTGAAATACTTTCAAGGCTGCTATAGCTTTGAAAGTCTGCAAACCACCTTAAGAAGCCAAGAGCACAGCACAAGATGAGTTTGCAGATAATTCCTATGCAGCTTTCATAATGATCAATGTACATACTCTAGTAACTAGACATCCTCCTAGAAGATACACTGTAGGACTCACAGATTACATGTTTTATGGAAAGGAAACCCAGAAATTAACAGATCTCTACAGAAGGTCTGTTGGAGTCTGGCTAGATGATTGTAGTGTTCTCTTGTGGCCTTAAAACATAGCAGCCTATCTGTAACCCTTTGTCTAGGAAACTTTCAGCTGCATAAAATGTAAAGAGCACACAAAGCATATCCTGAGGTGTATTTCTAGATAAAGGCACGCCTGCAGTCATGACTTCCTAAACCAACTTGTGTCACTAGTCCTGGAAAGTACTCTGAGATTTCTGATGAGAAGTCCCCTCAGTCCAAAGGTCATCAAAGTTTGTATGATGATCTTCCTTATTTCTCAGGAGGGATCTCTCAGTAACCTACGTGTGGGAAATGCTGTTCTGTATCAGGAGCATGGGTGTTGCTTGGCTCTCTGAAACCTGTGCAATGCAAGACAGTCTCTGTTTGACTTTGGGCAGGTTCCCTTGCATTATATTCTTTGACATATTTTTTGGCCAGGATTTTGTGTGTTGATGCATATGGTTCCCTTTGTTCTGTAAAACTCAAAGTGGCTTAATCCTTCTGACCTTTAAATCCTTGATTCTGTGAGCAATGTTGGAGCTGCTGCAGTGCTCTGCACTGGAATTCCAGAGAGCTGGGTACCTCATTTCATGCTCAGGAATGCAGGAGGCAGGACTGAGTCATTCCTCTCTCAGCCTCCGGAGTGCTCATGGGCTGTAGTAACACCTTTCCTAGAACGAGCAGAACAAGTCATACTAAATGCCTGTGTGCTGTTTTGGGCTTCCTGTGTGCTTATCCATAGGGTAAACAAAGCTCTAAGAAAGGAAGGGATGGACACTTAGGATATTATTTCCAGGGAGACTGGTGGATTTGATTAAAATGTTACCAGCTTTACTAACAAACATATTTGGAGATCTATAAAACAGAGATTTATAAAACAGAGGTCACTGGTGTTCGACTCTTGACTGGTGTAGGGCCTTTCTATGCTATCTTGCTGCAGCACACTTTCAAATTCAAGTCAACTGTACCAGAACAAGTCACTTTATACTCTTACGCAGTGGTTCACACTGGGGATTTGCACCAAAATGGTTGTGCTGCTGCTGTGCTTGCTGCACTGCTGCAAGGCCCAGTCTTCACTAGCCGTTTGGCTAGTTTTGATTTGTTAGCAGTCCCTTTTTTGTCCAGTGTAGACATAACCTTGTGCATTGTACTTTTAAACAAACAATAAAGAACTCTGAGATCCAGTACCTGTTTGTCAAAATGCCAGTACTTAGAATCATAGAAAATCCTATTATACTTACAAATAAAAGCATGCTAATACTGTTTTCCATGTCCTTTGGGTATCAAGTGTACTGTAATAGAGGATCTTACGACAAAAAAATCAACGTATAGCAGTTATTACAGAGCAGATTACAGATAAACACATTTCCTGCAGGAGAATCCCTGTTGAATGTGAAAAGATATAAAATGTAACTGTTAGTTTACGTTCTTGCAGTTTGTTGACCTTTTGACTTTATGTTCTTAACAAGCTTTCCCAAAAACCCAGCACAGAATCCCACCACTCCTTACACAATTCACAGAAAATACTGCAAAAGGTCAAGATTCATGGAGTCAGCAAAGGGAGAGACAGAACAATGGGGTTTCCACTGAGGAGCAAATAAGAGGAGAGGTACATTTAGAAAGTCCCCCCGTTCCAGATTTCAGAAGCTCTTCCACCCTGGCCAAGCCCTGGTGAGCTGCTCATGGCTAAGCCAAGAAGGTCATTGAAGGTCATTGTTTTGCAAACCTGCCAACAGTTTTGAGTAAATTTTAGTAGCTGTGATTTTGCTCTTGACAGAAAGTAAGTATGAAGTCCAGTTTTATGATCCAGTGTCAGGTGTTGACATTTCAATTCTAGCTGAGAAGCAGAGAGCTGTTTTCTTCTGGGAGCTGTCATTCTAGATTCGTGAAAATCTGCAGTACAATCATTCACCATCAGCAGGCTGACAAGTGCTGTTGTAATGGTTATGGAGATGTCTGAGGCTCTGAGCTGGTTGTTTTAACTCAGGTGGTTGGAGGCATCCAGGACAATTTGTCTGTGAGATGCATGGAATGATCAACAACAGCACAGATCTATGTGACCACACTAATTCAGTGTTGATTATATGGAACTCATTATTATTTTAACTTGTAGAGGCCACAGTGGTTACCTTGAGTGATTCTTGCCCTCTGACTGTGGACACAGTGGTCATGCCTGATGACTGTGAGTGTGCACAGCCAGGGTGAAGGTACATAACCACGTACCTGGCACTGCCTGCTTGTTCCTGAGCTGCAAGTGCAACTTGGAGTCTGCCGCAGCAGCTTTGGAGAACAGTAAGGAAAGGCTCTCTGGATGCACACTGCTGTGCACTTCACAGTTTGAGGGAGCAAAATGGAGGGGGGGTTGTGTTTATTTTCTAAGCCAAAGGCTTCAGGAAGGTCAGGCCTCAGGAGCAGTCATTCAGCTGGAGCAGACCTTCCTCCTGGACAAGCGTTCTGCTCAGAGGGGACCTGGGGCTTTTAATTGTGCTCTGGGTGACACAGCTCTGCTAGCTGACCTGCACAAATCCCTTGACTCAACACCCTTATTCCACAGCATTGCTGCAGCTGTGGGTCTCTTCCTGGACCTGATTGGAAATACTTGATGCAACACCCAGGAGAGAAAGGGAACAGCAGCAAAAACACTGCTGAGCCAGATAGCCTGCCCACAAAATCCTGCTCACAGCAGCTCTCGGCATCAAGCCTCTAACTCCAGAGCCAGGTCCCAGGTCCGTGTTCTGCATTTTCCTTCTATTTGCAGTGAGAACACATCAGCCTGGGTGGAACCTCTCTCCTGAGAGGCCACCAGTCCCTGCCAAGCTGCAGCAAAACTGAGAGACGAAGGAAACAACTGATAGAGCAAAGGGCACCCTCATGAGCTCATGGCAGCTCAGAAACTCCAAATACCTACTGAGGGGCCCTCTCCCAAAAATACTGTTTTCCACAGGAAACACAGCCGTAGTTTTACAATCTTCTGGTTTAATTTCCAGGTATTAATTATTCTGGGATAGTATTCCAATTTTAATCAAAGAAGAAAAAATCAGCCTAGAAATACAAAGTGCTATTTTCTAGGGATTTTGCTTATGAGAGAAGTGTGAGGTGGAGTAGAGATGTGACAGTGAGCATGTGAATGGTGTGAATATTTTTATATCTATTCTGTTTGCTTTTTATATTCTTCCCCTCCCTATCTTCTTTTTCTTGCTGAAAAAATGGCTGAGAAACAGGTCGGTAAAGCGGAGTTTCTACAAAACCTTTACTAAGGAATAGGTGGGAAGGAGGAATCCCACGTTTCATGACAGATGATGAGCACTAGCAGCTCAGGATGACTGCCAGCTGAGGAATGACAGGATGCAGAGGTGGGGCATGAGCACACAACTGAGCTGAGGAGGACAAAAACAATGCAGAGGGGTAGAGAATTACAAACAGAGAAAGAAAACAAAGCACGTTGGGAAAGCTTTCCAGTAATCAAGTATGACTTCAGCTAATTTCCTCTTATTGGCCTGAATGCATATTTCAAGTTTAAATGTGTGCCTAATCCACCTTGGGGTAAAGTATAAAAATAGGAATGATTTCCCTCGGCCCTCGGTGACTGATGTATGCTGTGGTAGTGCAGAGCTCAGAGTAGGAGTGGAAATAAGCCAGTGGGAGGAGGTGAGCAGGTACAGGAGGAGTAGGAGAATGAGTGGTGACACGAGTATCGCTTTCAGCCAGCCCGTACACAATTGTTTCCCATGGGTTTGGAGAATGTGGTGCAGTTTGCTCCCCACTCCAGCTTGCTCCTTTGTCTCTTGCTGCCTGTGATATCTCATACTTTCTCCTGCCATAAGAGTTGCTTATCCCTTTCTTCTGGTTACACTCCCCCAGAAGAGCCACTGTTCCCGAGTACAAGCAGACAGACGGAAGGACGTGTACAACCATGAGTTGCCTGGGCAGGCATCTAATTTCCTGTGAGTGGAGGGAAGCAGGAGGCCGAGCCCAGGGCAGCTCCTCACTGCTGTGAGGATGCGTCAGGTCAGGACATCCCGCTGGGCTCACGTGCTGCTTCCTCCTGGGCCTTGTGCCCAATTCTGTTGCAACTGAGCCCAGACCTGGTTCACCTCCTGTTTTGGGACTTCCTCCACCTGTGTCATGACTAGACTGGAGAACTGTAACTGTTCACCATGGTGGAAGCATCTCCAGCAGAAGCACGGCCAACAGGGAAGGTAAGGGAGAGGCCAGGAGCTGGCAGTGGGGGATGCTGGCCACCGTGTCAGGCCGAGAACTCCGGCTCCGGGTTTTCGCTGCAGCTGCCTCGAGCAGGCTCCGGCTCCCGCGCTCCGCGCCCGGTTTTGCGCGCGGCCGCGTTGCCGTGTGGCGGCGGGGGAGGCTCCGGCTCCGTCCGGCGGGCGGGCGCGGATCCGGTGCCGGGATTTGCCCGGGGCCGGCTGGGGAAGTTGCCGAAGTTGTGCGGCGAGTGGCGGGGCCCGGCGCGTCCTTCCTGCGGCCCGGCCGGGGGGATGGAACAGCATGGCCGCGCGCCTCTCCCTGGCACAGGTACCGGGGCTGCGCGCCCGGCCACGGCCGCGGGGCCGCCACCGCCCGCTCCCGTCGCGGGCACGGCCGGGCGCCGCG